>JAXIVJ010000524.1:0-2500 GCA_036785665.1 Chirona hameri
CGGCTGTGGCCTAGTATATTATTAGGCCTAAAGCATCATTCGACTGACATATGCTAACAGATTAGGCTGTAAGTATATGCTTGTTCATTGATGACCATGATCATTCTTTATCCGTTTTTAAAGGGTCTGCATGGCCATGGGCTCCATATCATCGTGGCCGTTATGTCTCGCTAGTTAGCCTTACGTTTCTGAACTATGGTTTCCAGCCAGGATGCTGATGATTCTGGGCGACAGTTTCGCCGCACGGCTCGCCGCGCAACTCGACCCCAGCTGGCGTCTATCGTGCGCTGGCCGTCGTGGCGCCCGATTGGCGGACGGTGCGTTCCGACGATGGGCAGTAAGGACGGCCTATGAATGTCGCCCAACTCACGTGCTGCTGATCATCGGCGGAAATGACATTGCGCACCCGCTGTTCCGGCAGCAGTCCATGCTGGCCCTGTTCAAAGAGTTGTCGCGCGGTTTGTGAGCGGCCGGGGCCGAGCGAGTTTACATACTGGCCATCCCCCCACGAGTGAGACTGCGAGCGGCAGATGTAACTGCCGCGTGTTTTCAGCGGCGCCGTCGGCTTGCCAACAACAAGCTGCGACATAAGTTCGGGCGTGCTCCTACGACGTACCTGCCCATGTATGCCTCGGGGAGTTTCCTCTGTCGGGACGGGGTGCACCCCTCCCAGAGTGGCTGGCGGGCACTCAGTGCTGTCGTTCACAGCCTGCTGTGAGTGCTTTCATGCTTGGGGTACAATACATCTTAGAGTGAGATATATGTCGTATCCATTGTTTCATTCGATTTTATCGACGGTCCTGCCTGTCGCACGAGCGGGGAGGCACCCCTCCAGTATCATGCTACCTTGTTTATATACTGACATTTCTTATTATATTTATTTTGTCATGTATAGAGTCATCGCCATGCCAAAGGTAGCAGCCGCTCATCCACCGGGACGGGCGCGGGCGCGGCCCCCAAGAGTTGCCGTCGCAGCCGTCATCACGAGAAGACAGGCTGCTGCTGCTGCTGCAGCAGGCCGGCAGGCCAGGCCGCAGCAGGGCAGCGGGATCGCGGCGACGTCTTCTATGTCGAGGCGGGCGGCTGGCGCCGTCAGATCAACCACCCGAGCTGTCAACTCAACTGCTTCGCGTGCCGGCCGAGGGCCGTCTGCTCCTCCGCCAGCTGAGATCGACAGCGCAGCAGTCACTGAAGCTACTGTGCCAGTGCTGATGTCTCAGCTCAGGGACCTCGTCAGCGATGTCGTTCGGGAGGCTCTCCATGCTGTGCCTCCCCCGGATGACAGACACTGCTCCCATAGCTCCAGCTACATCGGGATCAGCACCAGCAGGTTTGCCTTTGATGGGCAGTGCCGTTGGCGCTGCACCTACTGTGAGCTTGCATCAGCCTGTTCCGCTCACTTCTTCAGCTGTACGCGTACCAGACGGGCCGCTGGGCCAATATGCTCACCCAACCCTGACAAACGCCCTTCCGCAGGATGGCGTATTCCCCGTTGTCTCTGCGGAAGCCGGGGATCTTTCTCTGAGTGTAGCGGCACATGTTCGCCAGAAAATCATCGAGCACAAATTCATTGATCTGGGCCTGATGGTGTCGTCTGCAACAGATCCGCCGCAAAGTTCATCCACGTTCCAGGTGGTGGCTGGGCGTATTCAGGCTTCCTCGGCTCCTAAGCAGATCACGTCGTTTGGCGGCTGGTGTACGGCTTTTCTGAGATTCTCGGGCCTGTACCTCGCTGCTCACCCACAGGACGCCACCGGTCTGCTCGCGCATATGAGGCAGGTTGGTTACCTACACAGCCGGGGGTTGGGCTACGCCTGGAGGGAGTTCGACACGCAGTTCAGACGTGCTCGGGAGCTCGCTCCCGCCCAATATCCTTGGGGAGCTGTGACTGCTTCCTCATCTATTTGGCTTAGCGCTATAGCGGGTGGTGCCGGGTTTCGGGCAGCTAGTTTCCGGGGGCAGCTCAGCCGACAGGACGAGTTCTCGCGGGCTCTGCTTCCAGTTTAACGCTGGAGCCTGTCGCCGTCGAAACCGCTGCCAGTTCCAGCACGCATGTCGTGCATGCCACGGGCCGCACGGTTTCATGCAGTGCCCTCGCCGTGCCACCCACTTCAAGCCACAGCCGGACGGCACATCAGCTAAAGCTGGCTCGCAGCGATAGAGCTCAGGCGACACCCTCCACTCCTCGGGTTCCGCCAGACGTTTTGCAGGATCTTCTGCTGGGTTACGACGCAGATCTTGCAGCGCGTCTTGTGTCCGGTTTTGCATACGGTTTTTCTACGGGGTGCGATAACCTCCCTCTTGGACGGGCTCTGGATAATTTGCCATCCTGTCAGGAAGCTCCTCATGTTATTGACCAATACATTACGCGGGAGTGTCACGCCGGCCGCCTCTCTGGTCCTTTTCCTGCCGACTATTCTGGAGTCGTCAAAATTTCCCCCATCGGGCTAGTTCCGAAAAAAGCACCGGGCGATTTTCGTATTAATCCATCACTTGTCAT
>JAXIVJ010000524.1:10000-22500 GCA_036785665.1 Chirona hameri
GTACCGGCCCTATGTGCCACCATGTCCCAGTTCAGGGTACCGGCCCTCTGTACCACCATGTCCCAGTCCAAGGTACCGGCCCTATGTGCCACCATGTCCCAGTTCAAGGTGCCGGCCCTCACTGCCGCCATGTCCCAGTTCAAGGTGCCGGCCCTGACTGCCGCCATGTCCCAGTTCAGGGCACCGCCCTGTGCCACCATGTCCCAGTTCAGGGCACCGGCCCTCTGTGCCGCCATGTCCCAGTTCAAGGTGCCGGCCCTCTGTGCCGCCATTATCCCAGTTCAGGGTACCGGCCCTGACCGGGCGGTACCCCGTGTCGCCACTGTCCCGACCATCGCACTTCAGGGTACCCGACGAACCGCCCCTGAACAGTGAAGCCTTGACTGTCGCATATTCTAGCCTCTAGCCTCTAGGCATCCACAGTGGAGAAACTAAGCTGTCAAAAGTAACATTTCTTACGTCTAAAGTTTCAGCTCCATATGGCCTACTGTAGTTTAAAGTTGATTTATTTAACTTTCGTACAACTGATTTTAGCCTTAATTTGATTCACATATTTAACTTCAGTAATATCAATTTAACGATTAACCCGGCATTGGCTGGGGTCTCCAGCCACCTTCCATTGGCGGGAAGGGGTCGTCCCCCCCCCTCCCTCCCTGGCTATTTTCCGAACCAATGATCGCAGCGATACGTGCAAGGCGGCACTCGAAAGCTCTCAATGAGACGAAACTAAAGCATACTCGAAAGTTTCAAATTGAGGTCACATGTCAGGTCACGGTCGGGGGGGGGGGGCACAAAAGTGCCCCCCCCCCCCTCCCCCTCCAGTGCGCATTCGTGGCATACCCCCCTCCAGTGCGTGTCAGTGGCATACCCCTCTCCAGTGCACGTTAGTGGCATACACCCCACCCCCCCCCCCCCCTCCAGTGTGCGTGCTAACCCTATTTGTAACAGGCTCCTGGCTACCCCTATTTGTAACAGGGGGGGCGGATTCCCCTCCTCCTCCCCTCCCTCCCTCCCTCCCTTCCCTCCCCTCCCCTCCCCTCCCCTCCCCTCCCCCTCCCCTCCCCTCCCTCCCTCCCCTCCCCTCCCCTCCCCCTCCCCCTCCCCCTCCCCCTCCCCTCCCCCTCCCCCTCCCCTCCCCCCCCCCCTCCCCTCCCCCCCCCTCCCCCCCCCCCTCCCCCCCTCCCCCTCCCCCTCCCCCTCCCCCTCCCCCTCCCCCTCCCCCTCCCCCTCCCCCTCCCCCTCCCCCTCCCCCTCCACCTCCACCTCACCTCACCTCACCTCACCTCACCTCACCTCACCTCACCTCACCTCACCTCACCTCCCCGGAGATATCGAGATCTACCCGTCCGATTTTCGAAAATGAAACGGCGTTTGGTTCCCCTCAACACGATCTACATTTCTATTAAAAAACTTGATAGGGGGCAACAGGGGGCAAAAACTACAAATTTTAGTGGTATATGTGATCCAGCACAGCTGTCATGTTGATCAACCGATTGTAACACAACTAATGGAATCGATAGATATTGAATTGGAAATTAACCCACGCACTGCAGGGGCTTTGCGCCGAACACGAACAGCAGAGGGGGTTGATTTCCGCCCCCCCCCCCCGATATCTCGAAAACTACGCTGCATAGCGAGAAGCGGAAAGCGGAATTTGATGGCTTGATACATGTTCTATCGAAAGTATTTCGGTATTGTTTTAGGTCAGGTCAAAATTGAGGTCACCAGGTCATCAAAGGTCCAATTTTCCAGTTTTTTCCTGTTTTAGGACATCGCTCCAGAAATTCCCATATATCTCAGAAACGATGCTAGTTAGAAACAAACGGAAAAAAGCAAACGTCAGCCAATGAAATTTGCAATCGGTAGCCTGTCCTCAAATTTGATCTCGGGTCAATATTTGAGGCTCCAGAGTCCAGAGGTAAAAAAAGAAACAAAAATGCAGTTTTTTTGCTAAATCGTTTTTCGCTATTAACTTTTTACTTAATAAAGATAACGGCAAACTGTTTACGCCATTGTGTTTATCTTGTAAAGGCGCTTCGAATGTTATACATGGTGATCTTGTTAAGTTAACTTAAACATTTGACCTCAGGTCAAGGTCAAGTGGTGGCCCAAGTAGGACATGTTGCATATGGGAAGACGTGTCTCGACTAGACAAATACATTGATGTCTGGTTTACTTATCTATCTTCATTATGTCGGGAGTTATTGACAAAAAAGGTGATGGTGACCTCGCAAAGTTAATAGCAAAACACGATTTAGCAAAAAAATGATTTTCTTTCTTTTTGACCTCTGGAGCCTCAAATATTGACCTGAGATCAAATATGAGGACACCTCAGCGATTACAAATTTCACTGACTGGCGTTTGCTTTTTTTACGTTTGTTTCTAACTCATCGTTTCTGAGATATATGGGAATTTCTGGAGCGATGTTCTAAAACAGGAAAAAACTGGAAAATTTGACCTTTGATGACCTCTGGTGACCTCAATTTTGACCTGACTTAAACACTGAAATACTTTCGATAGAACATGTATGAAGCTATCAAATGCCTTTTTCCGCTTCTCGCTACGTTGCGTAGTTTTCGAGATCTCAGGAGGGGGGGGGGGGGGGGGGCGGAAATCAACCCCCCTGCAGTTCGTGTTCGGCGCAAAGCCCCTGCAGTGCGCGGGTTAAGAGAGCATGCAAATTCTATATTTTGAGCAAAATGCAATACAAAATGTCAGAAAATAGCAATTGGCAAGGGCTACAAAATTGACTTTCGGATTTGTGAAAACTTTGGTTTTTAACCCCGCCAAAAATAATTTAAAAGAAATCAATAAAAAAACATTTCTTCAGAAAAATCCCCTAAAAATAGAACATTGCAAATATATTAACAATTCACCGGATTTCACATCTTTATACATAAAGAGGGGATTTCAAACAAGTTTTTCTTAGTAAAAGCTGCATATACTCTCTTTTGAAATAGGAAACGTGTCAATTTGTTGTCCTTTTCAGGCGGTTTGGGAGGCTTGGCCGCCTTGCCCCCTGTTGGATCCGCCAGCGGCCAAAAACATTGGGAGGGCCGAGCGGGTACCATTGGGGGGGGGGGGGGGGGCGAACTCAACATTGGGGGGGGGGGGAGCGAGGGTAACCCCAAAAAGTATATAAATCTACACCTATGGAAGATATGTATGTGTTATACATATAAATATCAAACATTGGTTTGATCCATGCCACTTAGGACAAACTCGGCCTCTGATTGGCCGAGAGTCCTAAGTTGAGCTGTGTGGAAGATCCGCCGTCACGGAGCGCAAAAGCTGGGGGCTAATCTTCTCCTGCCAGGGGGGAAAAAGAGGGAAGGAGGTGCGCATGCGCGACGCAGAGGCGTTCGTAACTGGGCTTACTGGGGGTGCAACAATGCATAAATCGTTGCATCTATTTGTGAGAATAATAATACAATGAAGGCATATTGACACTTTTGTATTATGCCAAGCCACCTGTGGGCTACCAGATTCATTGTGATTTCATACCGCCTTTTGGGCTCTGGTATCCTGCTTTGAATATTGTTTTCCACACTTTAAAAGAGCCACAAATATATTTACAATAATAAGAAGGAAAAACCGTCATAAAATTACCACAAATTGACAAAAACATGTTTTGTATTTTTGTTTTAGCTAAGTCATGCGTTTTTGTATTTAGTAGTCATATACCTTAAATTCTCCAATGCTTTTGCATTACGACCAATGGGAAGGCCGGATTGTCCTAAGTTAGAATGGCTGACTAATCAAAATCGCATACTGTCCTAAGTTGTGCGTGACGTAGGCTCTTGCAATGTTTATCAAGGTATATTTAATGGAGGTAGGGATGTAAGGATTTTAGTCACGTGACTTCCTCAGTTATTTTGTTTTTGTCATAATGTGATGGCTATGGCTATTGCATAATGGATTTTAAAAACAATGCATATACATTATTTTTGTTTTGGACATCACGACCGCCGAAGCGGATCCCTCCGGTACCAGATTCATTGTGATTTCATACCGCCTTTTGGGCTCTGGTATCCTGCTTTGAATATTGTTTTCCACGCTTTAAAAGAGCCACAAATATATTTTTTTTAAAAAGGAGGAAAAAACTGTCATAAAATGACCACAAATTGACAAAAACATGTTTTGTATTTTTGTTTCAGCTAAGTCATACTTTTTTTGTATTTAGTAGTCGTATACCTTAAATTCTCCAATGATTTTGCATTACGACCAATGGGAAGGCCGGATTGTCCTAAGTTAGAATGGCTGACCAATCAAAATCGCATACTGTCCTAAGTTGTGCGTGACGTAGGCTCTTGCAATGTTTATCAAGGTATATTTAATGGAGGTAGGGATGTAAGGATTTTAGTCGCGTGACTTCCTCAGTTATTTTGTTTTTGTCATGTGATGGCTATGGCTATGGCTATTGCATAATGGATTTAACAAACAATGCATATACATTATTTTTGTTTTGGACATCACGACCGCCGAAGCGGATCCCTCCGGTGTGGTTGGGCCGCGTACATTGCAATGTAAACTTGCAATCAGTGAAGACCACGAAATAAGTCCCTTGTTAATGGTCTTAACAGCGATTTGACCCTAAACTAACCTAACCTAACCTAACGCCGCCATTAAGTCCGATCGGGTCGGCCTACTACTCGTAGCCATTAATTCCGATCGGGTCTGCCAACCGCTCGGTAGTCCGATCGGGTCGGCCTACGATTCACTCGTAGCCATTAAGCCCGAGCGGATCGGCCTAAGATTCGCTCGTAGTCATGAAGTCCGATCGGGTCGGCCTAAGATTCGCTCATAGCCATTAAGACATAGACAGCCACATAGCCCAAGGCCCTATAAGAAGGTAGCGTCACCAGGCGATTTGTTTACATTCTGCACCGACCGCTGTGTGACGTCACTGGGCGTCTCTTCGCCCGCGTCCCGCTTGTGGAGCCAAGTATCGGTCGGCCGCCAAATCTAGTTCGTGGGATGTAATTTGGTGTGGTACATCCGTACTTCAACAAACTGTAGTCATTCGATATCTGTGATAATTTTTTTACGAATCATCAAGCTACGGTTCATTTAATCAGCTGTCCATATTCCGACACAAGAAGAGCGAATATGTATTTTGCAACACTGCTCAAGGTGGCCAGCACGTCTCACATAGTTTCCCGACGGGTTATGACACCCCTCAGAGTGCCATGACAGACTGGGATCCTTCTCAGACAGACAGACAGTGTTTGGTTACGGTAAACAGAGCTTGTGTCAAGCCAGCAGCAGACAGCAGCAGGGCAGAGTGCGGCTCTCGCCTCCGCCCTCAGTCACACACAGAGGCAGACAGTCACGCAGTGGCACAAAGCAGTAGACACGAGGCAGGTCAGAGTGCCGCTCTCGCCCCCCACTCCCACCCGACAGCGGCACAAAGCAACATACTGTGGCACACACGGCACGGCATTGTCGTTCACGCCCCCTACCTCGATGCCAACAGCGGCAGACCAGACAGGCGAGAGTGCCAATCTCGCCACATCCTTCGGCGGCGGACAGCGACATGCCAGAATACAACTCTCGTTCGTTCGTTCGTTACTCCCTCCGGCTCGCATCCCGGGTGTAGCCATTGCAGCTCAGTTGGGCGCGGAATCCGGCGGCCAAGGCCGCCACCACACCGTCTTCGCGCAGGGTAGTCGGGTCCGGGTGGATGACGCCCAGGTGCCGGAGGCGAGCTCTGACCAGGGCGGGGCACCGCTGCAGCACGTGCCGCGGTGTGTCAGCCTCTTCTCTGCATAGCCGGCACAGGGCGGCGGGACATCCCTCGGCGCTGCACTGCCCTCAGCCGAGCCTAGGTCGGCGGCCGATCCGGTGGAGGTACTGCTCCGAGCCGCTCCAGTGCCCGGCTCGGAACTCCCGGATGTCCACCGTAGCGAGACGGTCGCCGTCGCCGCCCGGGCCCCGCTGGCGGGTTTCATGATCCTTGTACCGCCCGCCAGGCCATGATCGCTGCCAGGTGGAGGTGGCGGATCGGGAGACGGCCTTCTGGGTGGTGGCGACGTCGATGGGCGTGTATTGTTGGAGGAGAGCGCTGGCCTCCTTTGCGAAGACGTCCGCTCACTCTCGCCAGCGGCGGCGGCCGGGCTACGGAAGGACAGCGGCGGGGCGGCGGAAGACGACGCCATGGCAGCGGCAGGGCAGTGGCAGGGCGGCGGAAGAAGACGCCAGGACAGCGGTCTGTATGCGGTCGCGCAGCGGCCGTTTAGCGACAGATGGTGACAGGTCAGCAATGACTTGGAGCTCCGCCAGATCAACCTGGTTCGCTGCTCTTTCCTGTGCCTTGATCATCTGCGCGAGCGGCATTCAACTACCTGAGCCGCAGGTGGAGGCGACACTGCCACCCGAGTCTGGCACGCCTCCACTGCCACCAGAGTCCGGCACGCATCCACTGCCACCAGAGTCCGGCACGCCTCCACTGCCGACGGAGTCCAGCACGCCTCCACTGGCACCAGAGTCCGGTACGCCTCCACTGCCACCAGAGTCCGGCACGCCTCCACTGCCGACGGAGTCCAGCACGCCTCCACTGCCTACGGAGTCCAGCATGCCTCCACTGCGACCTGAGTCCGGCCACGACTCCACTGCCACCAGAGACCGGCGTGACTCCACTGCCACCAGTCCGGCACGCCTCCACTGCCTCCAGAGTTCGGCACGCCTCCACTGACACCAGAGTCCGGCACGCCTCCACTGCCGACGGAGTCCAGCACGCCTCCACTGGCACCAGAGTCCGGTACGCCTCCACTGACACCAGAGTCCGGCACGCCTCCACTGAGTTGTCTGTCTTCCTGTAGATATGCAACACATTGGTAAATAAATGTAGGGATGTAGCTATATGCACTAATTTCAATATGGTGTGACAAAACATATCACCTTTCTTTGACACCTCCAATTATAGGCTATTAAACTGCATCAAATTTGTATTGTGTGTGACACACAAGCAAATATTTATTGAATTGGCAAACACCAATCACTTCCAAGACAATCAATACATATTACATACTATGTCAAAATTCATGTTAACCCTCGCCCTACTGAAGGTTTTTCACCTTCGCCCTACGGGGTCCTAAAAAGACCCCCGGTTAACTTCCAAACCAAGCAACATGGAGCAACGCGGTAAGAACCAACATGTTGCCCGTCATGTTTGGCATCTAACGGTATGCATTTTTTAGGTTTCGGGTCAACGAGTGACCTTCCAGGTCAAGTGAATGACCTCGATCGACCACGTCCAGAACAGCGATTTTGCTCTGTCAGAAAACCTTACAATTAAAAATTGGTAAATGTAAATAAAAATGCATGTTCCTAGACCAGTTTTGTCTCAGAAATACAGAAAAGATAATAATTTGTTCGTATCTGGTAAAAAAAAGTCCAAAAAGTTATTACAAAAATGACGTCATGAGTTTCTTACACTTATGGAGCCATCGCTCAGTCAAAAATAGAAATATTGCTTTGAAATTTGGTTTGGGTATTGTCCATACTCAGTTCTCTCACATATATTCCGGTTTTCTAACATCTTTGAAAACTTTGATTTGTGGTGATTTGAAGACAAAAATCATTTATTTTTTATTTTAGGGGCAAGACACCAAAAAATTCGGAAATCCGAGATTGCCATTTTAAAGAGAATTACATTTTATATCTTTAGTTTGGTGAATTGCGTTTGCAATTTGCTTCAAAACTCTGTTTTCTACGATTTTTCAAATATTTATCGTTTTTCCACCAACATGACGTCATCAAAACATGATTATCTCCCAATCTACTTAACCAATTTCAATTAAATTTTTACAGCATACGTATAATTGTTGTAAACTCAGCTACTGCAAATTTCAGCAAGATGCGCCGCATGTGTAAAAAGTTATTCAAAGAAAAACCTCAGGTGTGGGGGGGGGGGGGGGGCAGTTAGCACCCCCCCCCCCCCCTAGGGCGAGGGTTAAGATATGCATCAGAACCACATAGATATGCACCAGACAATCAGCTCATCCAGACAATCAGCTCAATCTTTCAATTATATAACTAAATTTGACATCTATGATCCTAGCATTCTGCTGCCTTGATGCTAAGTGATAGATGGTACACAGGAAACATTGAAAAACTTACAAGTACTAACTGTACATTAATTAATGCAAATGTCAATGAAAAGTAGTGTAAAATAAGCATGACAAACAATGGTAAAGGTACCTTATATATGCAGGCAATAATTAACCAAGCACCCAAGCAAGTACTTAAAAGAATGGAAGATGCAAACTATTTTACTGATGCTGATGCCACAAGTGTAATACCTTGAGATGGATGCTGGAAGATTTTTTAGAAGGGATTGCATCAATTCTGAGCTTCGGTTTGGTGTCAGGAACTAAAGTTATCTTTATTATATGATGCATCATAATCTTCCTCCACAAAGTGCTCAGAGCAGACATAATAATTTTCGCCATTAAACAGGTCTGCCCTGGCACACTTGTGCACCCATGCTGCCCAGATCATCTTCTCTTTAGGAAAGCGAAAGAAAGCGAGATCCATTTTCTTGCGCTTATGCTTCTTGCCAGCCCACGATCCACAGGTTGACATAGCACAATGTGACGGCATGTTTAACTTGTGGACTGTGGTGTAATCTGAAAAGGGACAAAAAAATTCACCGCAATTACAATTTAAATACACTAAACACAACCATAATTATCAATATCTTAAGGGTAAACAACCTACTATCAAGTATCCATTCAAGGGTTTCCACTTTCCATCCATCACAGCTAGTAATCTACCTACCTATTGTCTTCATAAGACTGGGAAACCAATCTGGTAGATACCTATAGATTGTACAGAAATTGAACAGAAAGCATTGGCCAGGTATTATATATATAAACCAGGGAGTGCATCTTGTGAAAAGTTAAAGTATGGTCAAACATTAAGATAAGTCGAACCATGGTGAGAAATGTACCAATCTCTTTCACATCCTGATCCACATCACATTAGTCTTCGGTTCGGGAGGCACCTAAACTAGTTTTGTCAAAAGGCACCATCAAAGTTAAGTTCCGGGAGCCAGGATCGTTAAATTACTGTTGAATCATTCCTATCAGATATAAGTAACTTTCAGGATCACATTAAAAAACAGCACCTAAATAAAACATCGCCCAAAGTCCTAGCCAAACCCTACCCAGATTACCACAATCCACGGTAAATAGAATACTTAATCAAACTTGCCACAATCTTACGAATGGCCGCCGTTTTGTTTACGTTTTGAGACTCCCGGCGCTCGGTCCAAGTGACGCCCAGTGACGTCATTCAAGGGTCGCGGCTAGCAAATCGGGCTTCCCTATGGCCCACAACACAGGTGAAACCCCCCTGACATAGCCATTATTTTGGGGTCTTCACTGATCGCTAGTTTACATTGAAAATAACGCGGTTTGGCCCAAGGAATCGCAGTCAGCTGATACTCACATAGCTTTAAATGGAGATTTTGCAGATGTTAACAATTATTATTTAGGTACTAAATGACTTTGCAGGTGGAATCATGACCCGGGTATGGATAGAGGATAGAACAAGGTATTTTGTATCACCAAGCGGTAGCTTTTCCCGCCTTATATTTTTCACCAGACGGTCTAAATCACAGCCAACAAATCGCACGCGTTCGGATAGAGCGGTTCTGGAGGTGGTATCACTGGTATCACAATAGGACCTTCAATGTGCGTCGTATTATTTGTTGATTATTTGCATCTAAGGCGGTCTGAAACTCAGCGGCGCAACCAGGGACTCGTCTAACATGTTAACTGGGCGGGGGAGGTAAACACCCAGTCCCGGCCCCAGCCCCCTCCCCTTCCCCCAGTCAAAGCAACATTCAATGCAACTCTGGGCAATGGGGATCCGGCATAACGCGACCCCCTCCCCCGTGAACACCCCACTGCCCCCCCTCAAATTTACTTAGACGAGTCCCTAGGCACAACCAGGGGGCGGGCTAAGGGAGCACGTATCCCCCTCCCCCGTCACGATAGTCCCCGAAGGCTGGAAGCCGAAGGCACCCCTTTTGAGTTCTTGAGTGCATGTGGCGCCCCTCGAGTCATCAGTGCCGGCGGAACCCCTCTGGATCGGAAATGACGACGCCAACAGCCGTGTCTTCTAGTTGCTTGCCTGCTGATACTGATATGTGCTAGGTAAGCCTGACAGGTACAATGAAGTCAATTATTCAAGACGCACATAAAATCTACAGCCGAAGATTGCTAACGGCCAACTTCCTCGACAAGTTAGTGCAGTCATACGGTTGGAATAATGTATTCGCGTGAACATCCGCCCCGAATGTGCCACTCATTTCACACCTATTACAGTAGGTAGAGCGCGACGCCAAACAGAAACGACAGACTCCGGAAGGCGTGGAAGCTGCCAGTGAGGTTCTCTACGCGGTTCATGGCGACATACATAAAGGTCGTCGGCACCACGCCGGAGCTGAGTGTGTAATAACGTGCCGCTATGTAGCTAGCAGGCAGCCGAGGCGAGCTGTGGTCGAGGCCGGGCCGCACCAAAGCCGGCACCAGCGCCTACACCCACTCCCGAGAGGGTCACACCTCGGCCCAGAGCACCATCGCGCGGTTGACGGCACGCAGCTACAGCAGGTTCGACCGCACCTGGTCCAGCAAGTAGAGCGTATTTGGTACGCGCACCCACTCGGTCTCGCTCCCCAGAGCTCACCCCCAGGGCAGGGAGAAATCACCAGGCTCCCCGGCCGCCAGCGCACAGAGCCGCGCGAAGGTTGACCGCTTGCCGCCAGCGCACCGTCAGCTCGCGCGGCAGCACGGAGCGCACCGCGCGCAGACAGGCGCCCACCGCACTCGAATTCACTGGCGCCGACCATCGGAACCTGTAGCCCGCACCCGAGGAGTGCTCCATGACGATCGTGTCGCAAGCGTCTCGCACAGTGCGGCCACGACTCCCGACAGCAGCGCGGTGGTGTCCTCCGGTGGCGGTGGCTCCAGCGGCCGGCCGCACCGGCGAGAGGGTCGTGTCCAGCCGCGCTTCCGGGGCCCTCCAGCCGCGCCAGACTGCTGCACCGCGGCAGACCGAACGGCGAGTCCGGCGGCGCGCCCGGCCCCAGCGCCGGCCCAGCGCGCTGATTGCGCCGCGCGTTCTCACCACACACTCAGCGTCCGTTAACAGCTGCGTCATCGGCAGCTGACCCCGCTCCGGCAGCACCAGCATCAGATACTCCTGCTGCCCGGAAACGTCTTTGATCAAGAAACCACCCACCGCCGGTTTCACTCCGTGAGCGCGTCGCGGCTCACACACTGCAAGCAGATCTCAAACCGGATGCCGCAGCCATGTCCAGCCAGTAGTCTCAGAGCGCATGGCAATGAGACGGCCGGCGGCGTCGACAGAGGCTCGCCGCAGGTTGACACACGGAGCGCGGCCGCGCGACAGCGCAGATAGACCTTCAAGCGAGCGGCCACGCGATCGGTACGCAGCGTGCGCGAAGTGTGACTGGGCCGACAGCGTGGGCCGACAGCGGTCGCGGCGGTATCGCAGCACACAGTTGGAGGCTGCCGACAGCAGCGCGGCGGGCACCTGCAGCAGTTGCGGACTTCGCGAGCAGCATGACAGTCCACAAGCCACCGCGCCGCGCTACAGCAGCCCCTCGGGCAAACTTCCTCCGCTTCCGCAAGGCGCGGTCGCTCGGCAGTGGGAGCGCCTCCGCCTCCATTGGCTCCTGCGCCGCCTCCACTCGCTCGCAGACGCGGGCCACGACCGCGACGCTCACACTGTCCGGCTCGTCAGCGTCCTGCGGCCGGGCAGCGAGCAGGAAGGCAGAGGGAGCGGCGCACACCGGTTGGACCACCGTGCTCCAGGCAACGGCGGGTGCCGCGCTGATCAACAGCAGCCGCACGCGCTGGGGGAGCTGACGGGTTCACGTTACTCCCGAAGCGCGCCCGAATGATACTGAAGTAAGACTCCAGGGCATCCTGGTTCAGGCGCGCCGTAAGGAGAAACGAAAATCCCGTCACCCGCCGCATCTCGTCGAACAGCACGAGCGTGGCGCAGATGGACACCACCACCCCTGCTGGCAGGGCATGGGCTTGCCGCCGAACCGCGCCGTCTGGAGCAGCTGGCGGAGTCGCTTCAGCGTACGCTGCTGCCGCTCCTAGTACTGGTCGACTCCGAGGGCGCAGCGGAGAGGCCTGTCGGCGGAAGTTGAGGGTGTCGAAACCTTGGTCGAGGATCTCGATGACCTTTGCCGCCTCCTCTTCGTCCTCAAACAGCTCACGGATGGTGGTGCTGGTGGTGCCACTGAGCAGCTGGGCTGGCAGGTATACCCACCCTCTGTCGGTCCGCGTGCTCCGCCTGAAACGAAAAAGCAAGACAATTGTCATAAAAGCAAAGGAGCGCGCTGACCGTTTGGATATCATATGCTGTCATGGACCGTCCTAGCTATATTCTGTAGCCTGGAAAGTCACACAACATGTTTATTTAATTAAGTTAATTCATATACTCTCTAAGGGGCT
>JAXIVJ010000524.1:27500-212500 GCA_036785665.1 Chirona hameri
TAACGCAACTGAAGTGACACGCCAACCTCATGGCTCTGATACGATTGGACGCGGGGCCTTATACATCATGGCGTTGAACATTTTAAGCCTAAAACCTAAGATTTTAGACCTCCGTCATGATTTAGAATTATTAAATTGTGATATTGCTGTGCTCACAGAAACATGGCTTCGCCCCGAAACTTGCTCACGCTTCGTCACGTTCCCGGGGTTTTCTCTGCACCGTGCCGACCGTCCAGACGGTAGTGGTTACGGGGGAATAGCTGTACTGATAAAAAACAATTTGAAAGTAAAACCACTTAAATCAGTTGTAGGTGCCAAAAACGACGGCAAAATAGAAACGTTTTGGTTACAAGTCAGTAACTCGCACGGTCGTCGTTTTAACCTAGGTTGCGTATATAGACCTCCTCGACACACCGTAGCCGCCATATCAGCCGACCTCGATTTTCTTGAAACTCAAGTGCAACGCGTGTTTCTTTCGTCCACTGACAATATTGTAATAACTGGCGACCTTAACTGCAACCTTCTAGCGTCCGACAACGATATATGTAAATCGAGATTTAATCAGTTCCTAGACAGCCTGGCCCTGCACCAGCACGTGACTAGTCCCACATACGAGTCTGGATCTCTACTTGATGTGTTTGTGTCCAATACGGGAAACTTTTTGAGTGACGTATCTGTCTGCCCATGTCCCTATAGTGATCACTGTATCATCCAAGCTAAATTGTCCATCCCCAAGCCTCGCCGTAAGCCGATTTTCGTCTCATCTAGGCGCCTACATCGCATTAATATATCGGCTTTTCACGCTGCTCTCAGAGCCACTGACTGGAGTGGAGTGTTCTCACGCGTGGAAGTGTCAGACCAGTGGTCTGCATTCATAAATTGTCTCCTCCCCATCCTCGACCATCACGCACCTCTAAAACGTATCAAAATTCGTAACCCTTTCCGCTCCCCCTGTATCTGACACCACTCGCAACCTGATGGCACAGCGTCGCAGACTTCTTGTCCATAGTGGTAGGACCCCTGAGTTCATTGCGCTTAACAAACAGGTCCGTTCTGCCATTCGTCACGACACAAGGCAGGACATCGCCAGGAGAGTGCGTGAGCTGGGTCCTACCACCATATTTCGGAATGTACGTCAAATCATAGCGGGCAAGAAGTCTGCCGACCGCATCGTGCCAGAGGCCACCCCTGACGAGCTAAACCAGTACTTTGTGGGCGTTGGCCCCCGGGTTGCGAGTGAGGTCCGGGCCAGGGGTGAGCCCCCCTCTCTCCCTGTCCGTCTACCTCGTGTCGGCACATGTGCCTTCAAACTACAGCCTATCTCTCTGTCCGCTCTCCGGTCCTTCCTCAACTCAATGAAAAATTCAGGGGCCTGTGGTGCTGACGGCATCTCTATTCAGGTAATAAAGCTTTACTTTGCTGCTATCGACTCCGTTTTACTCCATATCATCAATACTAGCCTATCTTCCGGCGAATACCCAGCGCCCTGGAAACATTCCATTATTCATCCAATACACAAAGCCGGCAGCCAGTCCGAAGCTTCCAATTTTCGCCCTATCTCCATTGTATCTGCCTTCCCAAAGCTCATTGAGCGTATTGTGCAACGTCAGCTTTACTCATACATGTCGGATAACCACCTGTTCTCCTCATCCCAGCACGGGTTCCGCTCCCTGCTCTCTACTGATACCGCCCTTCTGACTGTTTCTGATCACATCCTCTCGGCTATTGACCACCAGGAACTCACCCTTCTCTGTCTCCTCGATTTATCCAAGTGCTTCGATGTCATCGACTATTCTATGCTCCTCTCTAAACTACGTACATATAACATCGATCCCACCTGGTTTACATCATACCTCTGCGGTCACACTCAGTCTGTCTGTACGGCTGATGGGAGTGGGAACCTTCATTTCTCCAGGCCTCTCCCCAACTCTATCGGAGTTTTTCAAGGCTCGTCTCTTGGGCCTTTACTTTTTCAAATATTCGCTAACGATATGTGCCTGTTCGCGGGGGATGCTCATGTGGTCCAGTACGCTGATGACACTCAAATTTTGTTATCCGGCAAAAAACACCAACTCAATGATCTGGTCAGTAAATTGGAGGACACCCTGAGTGCACTTGATACCTGGTTTCACTCTCATGGTCTCAAAGTAAATACAAGCAAGACTGAATTAATAGCGTTCGGATCCCGCCAAAATTGTCGCGACCTTTACCCTGTTGCTGTTCAGTTCCGCGAAGACATAGTACAAGAGAGCCCATACGTCAAAAATTTAGGTGTTCTGTTTGATAAGCACTTCACATGGGACTCACGTGTCTTCCCTAGTAAAAAAATGTAGTGGTATCCTCATTGGGCTATCGCACGTGCGGCACAGCATCCCCCGCGAGCTGTTGCCACTTCTTGTAAATGCCTTGGTCGTTTCACACGTTCGGTACTGTTTAGCAGTATTTGGCAATGGCTCGCAGAGGAACATACAACGCCTTGACAAAATTCTAAATTTTGCCCTTCGTGTCATATCTGGCAAACGTAAATTTGATCACATCTCTGACGTGCGAGCTGAGCTTGGCTGGCCCACTGCCCAGCAGCTATACAGACAGCACTCCCTAAATCTACTACACAAAATTCGAAACACCGGGGAACCACAGGCTCTTGCTTCCCAGCTGCATGTCAATTCTGATCTCCGCTCCCGCTCTACGCGACAGAACTCTGACCTGGCCCTTCCACGCGTGAGGACAGAGGCTGGCAAGCGCCGATTTCTATATCATGTTGTGCAAAATTACAATGAGCTGCCTTTAGCGACACGTCACTCAGCCATGCCCGCATTCAAAAGAGCGATACAGAACATGCCTCAACCAGAGTAGCCTGATGTATATAACGTAATGTGCGTGTGGGAGCATTGCAGTGTATGTGATGTAATGTGTATGCGAGAGTATTGAAGTATGTGCTGTATGGGAGTATGTGCTGTAGTGAAACTGTCTTCATTTTATATTAGGATGAGTGTACCATTCGTGTTGTCCATGCTTGTATGTGGCTCCGGAATAGCCCGCTTCGGCGTGGATGGGGCCCAACGTCAAATACAAAATACGGGTCGGGACTGCAACTTAGGACAAACTCGGCCTCTGATTGGCCGAGAGTCCTAAGTTGAGCTGTGTGGAAGATCCGCCGTCACGGATACCATAGGGTTCCCATGTTAAATCGATGATTTTCAGACGAGGCTGGCTCGTAACCTATGGAACATATGTTAAATCTGACTTCTGGAAAAGATAGCTACAAGCCTTGGCTACAATGTTTTTCTTTACCATTTTTCGATTTCTTAAGCGAAAAAGGGCCAAATGGGCTTGGGGGTTAACCAATGTCGTAACGCCCATTGCCGACCGTGGGTTCGAATCCCAGAGGCACCAAGTATTTTTGCGTTGGACCCAATGCATAGATAGTCATGATTCATACATCATTCGTTATGCCAGCCTTTTCTCATCTCACACCTCCCTGAGTTACCTCTAATTGGTGACCTGTGATGTCACAGAAGCCAAGCTAGGTAAATAGGTCATGTAGCTCCAATTATATATAGTGTGCCGTGTGCGCCGCCACAGCAACATAGTTTTATCGCTTTTGTCGGCCGAACCCTCTGATTTTGACACATTTCATGACAATGATTGACCTTCCATTCCTTCAGTGACCTTATAAATGTGTGTGATCACTGGGTCAAAGCCAATATCTCATTAGCCATTATTAGGTCAAACCATTTTTTTCGCAGTGTTTCCACAATATTGTAATATATGTTGGTACCTTTAATTTTAATTTTAATATTTGATAATGAATGTAATTTTATGTTCAAGATGTACTAACATAATATTGATCTATTTCATCTCCAAAGCTTACAATCGACATGCACTGCAATGGGTTTGGGACATTAGGTATTTGTCTCTGGCAGAAATGACATCAACATGCTGATGCACCAAGTCATGGTGGCAGCAGCCACATTCAAGGTCAGAACCAGAGGAGCTGGTGGGCAGCGCAGCCCACCCCGCAGACATAAGGAAATTTAAATGTAAAACTTAGCCACTGCAGTCTATCAATGACCTGGAACTTCGATAGGATGACACGGTCAGAGCCTGAGCCTGCACCAGAAGCATTGCTAGCATTGGGCCTGGCCTAAGAAAGTCATTCAATCAAAACATTCAGCAGTATTTAACAATATCAAAGCTATGATCTCGTTATTATGTGTTTCACAATAAATAGTCACAACATCCCCACAAACTACTTTATTTAGGATTTAGGTAGGTGACCACCTACCAACATGCCTACCGCAGGATCATGGATGGCTCATCATGTATTTTTATAT
The DNA here is from genome assembly GCA_036785665.1 of Chirona hameri. Lineage (NCBI taxonomy): Eukaryota > Metazoa > Arthropoda > Thecostraca > Balanomorpha > Balanidae > Chirona > Chirona hameri. The sequence continues at coordinate 31,838 of JAXIVJ010000524.1, forward strand.
CTCAAAACAAAAGCACAACGAATGTATTTCGCGCGTTATAGTTGAGTTTTCGTGACCGCTTCCAAATCCACTACAGTTGCACTACATGTACTGAAATATACACTACTTCGACTACTTCGTCGTATATTTGGTGGAATTAAATTAACTAAATGAAGATATAATCTATGGAAATACAAGTTATTGATATCAAACAATACTGTCAATTAATAATAGACAAAACAATTACCAGAAAAATTATATCTTGTCTCATTAATTTGGGCGTTAAATTCCTTACTGTTATACCCGTTGTTCTATTACCCTGGGCCCACTAGTCCTGTGTCGAAAGGTGAGGTAATTCTTTCACCACAAACCATTTTTTAGATCTGCCTTACAAATCTGCTATCTCAGTCCAAAACCCCATGTTAAAGGTGAACTATTCCCTTTAACTTGAAATATCTTTCGGTAGGAAAGTTTTCATGCAAAATGTGATGAATTTACAATATAATTTGGTCTCGTCTGGCGATTTCAAGTGCTAACTCCATTTTTGTGGAAAAAGGTAGGAAAATGGCCTAGTAGGAAAATGTACGCCGTGCTGCCATATGGTCTTTGGACCGCCCCACCAAATTGGTGCTAAAAGTTATAGTCCAATTTAGTCCACTTAAGTTGGACTAAAGTGGACAAAACTCATAACGGCACCGTTTCAGACCACTTTAAATTTAATGGTGAACAAATCGCCCCGATCGGTCCAATATATTCGAAGCGTGGGCTCGTCTGCTAATCTGTTCTGCTTTTTATACCCTGCCCCAAACTTCAAGATTTCAACTTCGTATTTTTTCACTTACACAGAGGGGAACTGTTCTGCGAAGTCAAAGTATGGTATGCAAACGATTACCCAAGCATCGCTCCCATTGGTCGATAGCTCGGTATTCACAAAATTACTGCAAACATTTCGGATACACCAGGATTCAAGACGCGTTTCTATTGGCCCTTAGACGTGACGTAGAAGGGTCGGTTAATAGTATGTTACGAATACCCCAATGACACGCGCCACAGATACGACGCCATCTTGATCCACGAAGTGCTCTCTCTGCGAAGGTCCGCCGGTGTATGCGCTGCATGTTTTCCTTTTCTTCGTATCGGTTGATATATAGAATAAAACGCACTTTTTAAATCTTGCGAGTTTAAGCAAGAGGTTTATATTGTTGTGTTTCCTCTTAATTTCCATCTGACCCTACTGGTACGCCGGAAGTCAAAGTGTAAGTTTGTAGCTTTAGATAGCCTCCGGTTGTGGCATTTTATTCTTGTGATTTGCATTGTATTTCATTGTGTTATGGATCGACTAATGCCAGATCAGCAGTATTCATGGTTGCTATATAAGTACCGGTATTATTGTCACAAGGGCTAACCCTGGTAACAACTGGTAACACTCATCAATAACCTTACCTTACCTTATGCCAAACTGGAAAAAACCCTGTTTTCGTCGATAAATCCAGCGTAACTCGTCGATTGCGCCGAAATTTCGGCGCAGCGTCCAGCTCTCAACACATTTGTACTGTCCTTATGTCGCTTGCAACGGCGCAACGGCATGTTTCCATTTCGTCTATTATGCGCACAGTTGTACGCCAAAAAGCTTGTATTCCTTAACCATTGCCGCTGAGATTCCTGTCAATCTATCTGTCAACGGCAATGCGTTTGTCCATAGCAAATGCATTGCCGTTGATATTTCAAACTGAGTGAATCACATTAAATAAATATTAACAAATTTATGTTTGTGTATACAAATTTACAAAAGAAAAATCATTGTTATAGTAAAATCAACCAATTATTTAGTTAACAAATCATAGTCTAAAGCGTCAGCTGTTCAAGGCCACCCAATAAGGTCCCATTTCCGCTTAAGGTCCCGTTTCTGCTTGCCTAGTATCTATATTGCCTTGGTAATAATAAAGGCAATAGAGATGGGTAATAATTGGCCCTGCACTTGCTGAGAAGCGACCAGGAAGGCGTACATTGAATATCAAACATTAATTTGACTTTAAATTTCGGCGCATAGTGAAAAATGTATGCGTAATTGTGGCAACATTTTGGCACATGTTTTTGTGCGCCGAACTTCTGCGCATGAAGGTTCGCTGGGGCATCCAGCGTAGTGCATGGATTTTTTTCCAGTCTGGACCTTATGGTCATCTGGATATAAGGCCCAAAGGCCTGTAGCAGGGGGGTGTACTCCGCTCCTTCAACATTGGTAAAAAAGTGTGACAACCCGTGAGCAGCTTCCAGCATCTTGGCTGTGTATCATATCTGCTTATAAACTATATTTGGCTATCAGCTAGTATTAACCAATCAGTCTTGAGCAAGCTTGACAGTGATTCATCGAGTTGTGATGGCGTGAAGGCGGGGAAGAATTGTTTGTTTATATTTCAACAGGTTCGCCATATTGGTTCACTGGCAATTTAGGGGCGTGTGCATTAAGCATTTACTTATTTTTATGAAGCGTAAAACAATATTTAAAGGTGTAGAAAGCCGACATAATAATTGTATCTGTCAACATAGCAGTATTTTCCCAGAATACCTCAAGCTAAAAATTTACACCCAAATCTGTGCGTTCTTTAGCTGAGGACATTTGCAAAAATTGTTGACATAAGCGGCTGTAGGAGTAGGTTAGCTTTATTTGTGTATTTTTCAAGGATGTAAACCCATAGATTGTATCACCTTATATAAACAGAATAGAAAATCCTTACCAATGTGACTGATATCAGTATTACTTAGGTTTTGAGATACCATTATGAGTAGTACCAGTGGCGGCAGATCATATTTTCAGATGGGGGGCCGGGGGGCAAAGAAACCCAGAGGGTCCCCTCTGCAAAAGGGCCCCTCCCACTGCCAAAGGCCATCCCCTAAAAAAAAACGAAATGGTATCTCCTCTGATTTAGACCACTATATTATGCAGGGCCTCTAAATGATCACAAAAAAATGGCAGACAGACCAATGTTGAAGTCTCAGGCCTTCTGAGGGCCCTCATGGCCTACCGAGGTTCCCCTCAGGCCGACTGAGGGCCTTTTGTCGGTCTTAGAAGCAGGGCTGGATTTTTACTTTTTTGTCTTGGTAGCAGAGTAAAAAAACAAATTTCCTTAAGGAGTACATAATGTGAAGAAGAAAACAAATCAGATGCACGTAGAGCCTAGAAGCCTAAAATCTGACTCCATTGTTTAACATAAAGATTAGGTACCTACAATGTGACCAATAAGTGCTGTTCATTTAGCAAATCTGACTTAATTACAGTGAACAGATATGGTTTTGTTATCCAATAGGAGATGAATAAATGACATTTGATTCACAAGGGAGAAAACAACTGTTTACAATGCATTAATAAATATGATATCAACAAACACATTGGTTTAAGTACGTAGGGTTTATGTTCCATGCTTCTAACAATCTGGTGCAGATTCATCAACTGAATCATGTCATACAAATGTCCCAGAGCAGAGATAAATGTTGGACAAAATATGTCTTGCATGAATTAACAATCTATGGTGGCCCAACAGCAGCTACATACAGCTATCAGTAATGGTTTCCCTGCAGCTTTAAGATGTGCTGATTTCAAATATGATGCTCATTGTTGTCACAAACAAACTATTATGGTATAATAATTTTAATATTTACCCAAAGGTCTGTCACTGCTCATCCGATCCGGACATGTGCTGTTGTAAACTGTGGCCAGCTGTTAGTTGGAGAGTGCTGATTGGGTCGGATAAATTCGCAAGATTCCATCTCCCAAAAATCTGAACACCTACCCAAACACGCCACTCACTTAGGGAAAAGGCTCAGGAAACCAGGGATTTCTGGGCGGCTCCAGGATGCGCCCAGAAATCCCCAGGAGCCTCCCAGTTATATAAAATGGGTTTGGCATTTTTGTTTGCATTGATCAAGGAAGATGGGGTATATATTTGATCTCCTTGCGATTATTTGTCTAACGATGCACATAAAATGTGTTTTTAACGACTTCATAGCGTTTTATTTAGCTTTGAACCATCGTTGGTTTCTTGGTAGTCCTGGCCTGGAGCCTCCCCAGCATATTGCTATGGAGTTTGGGGAGCCTTGACTACCAAGAAATCATGAGTTTGCCACCTAGGCCGAAACCTCTAGTTGTCACTGGCGTATCTAGAATGGTAGAACCAAGGTTACAGTAGAACTTCGTTTTAGCCAGGGACCTATCATACTAGATTCTACCATTCTATTCGCTGCATGATAACTAATGGTCAACATTTTTGGCGCATATAGTGGTGTTTGCCTCTTCGAAAGTGTATTACCTAAGGCACAAATGTGGTATTACCGTTTCAATTTGAGCTTTGTGTACTATAAGTGGCCGGCTTTATTATACGCCCCTGCTGGGACTAGTGCTATCTATTGTGTGACAGGTGTCTGCAGGTGCTTAGGTAATTCGCGATTTCCAGTGGGAATCATGGTCAGTGTGTTCTTGTTATAAAACATCCTTTCCACATTCATCCACATTTTATTAGCTCAAGGTCAGATGAACTAGGCAACATTCACATACACATCACATCCTCATTTGTAATGAAGATAGCATGTTTTCACTTGTGAATCTGCTCGTCTTGGTCCTGGTCTGGACTCTGGTACAGTTTGAAGGCTGCTCTGGTGGTCTGGTAATCTGATAAGAGTTAAGTTGATCCACTTCACACTTCTCAGTCAAACCTGCAAACAATACAGTGGTAAGTGGATTGGCCACATTTAGTTGTTTTTTTCCTTGGAGTACAAAAAAAAATTCCTGTCACAGTTCTGGAGTACAAAATTTCTTGGTATACAAAACACCAACAAATGGGGACTTTTCCACCCTTGCTTTGAAGGCCCATCAGGCTGGCTGGGGGCACATTGGGGCCCTGGGTCATTGTTTCGGTCAAAAGGAAAAATTGAACCAACTTCTTGGAGTATGGATCTGTTACAAATGTATGGGGGAGGCAAAATCATATGTCCCCCCCCCCCCCCCCCCCCCTCCAAACTTCTTGAGTGGGCGGTCAGCTGCCTCCTCTACCCCCCCCCCCCTTTATCCGCCGCCACTGAGTAGTACCTAATGCTACTGGTCCTGTCCTGTGGGCAGTGTCAGAAAAGTGGTTCCACGATCTAAGTTTGTGGAACAAAATTTTGACAGCGGCGGAACAATTTTGTGGTTGCATATACCAGCTTTTGACACCTGTCCCTGTGGCACTGTGGTTGACACCCTCTAAACTGGTAGAACATCGCGCTTGGATAAATAAACGTAGAGCTTGGTGAAATAGGCAAAGGTTCAGCAGCTGAACTTGGCATTGCAGATATTTCATGTTCATCATCAAAAATGCTGTGCATTCTATGCATTGATATAGGTAATGCACAATATATCTTGATTTGACAACTTTCAGCCATGTCAGGTCTGAAAAATCAACTACAGCTATACAGGATAAATCCATAAATATTGGGGCGATTTTGCAACTATCACCCAACCCTACCTGCAGGGCTGAAGGTAATAGAATGGCTTAATTGTGGCCATAGTTGGTCAGATTCACTGAGCCTATAAAGGTGGTTTTTCACATTTGTTGGTGTTCTTTAAATATGTATTTCCCATAAATGTTTTCAACTGTTAGTGCCAAGGTTGGCAAAAGAGGAAGCATCAATATCAGGACTCCTGGTTTATTTTACTAATGGCCAGGATAGTGTCTTATCTCAGTTCAAAATCAATACAAATGTGAGACATTCCTTTAAATAATTGTGCCTGAAGACTTCCCTTGAGTAATTGAGTGACTTGCTTGTACTACACTCACCATTGATGTTGCAGGTCTGTCTCTGGACTCAGGGTCTGGACTCTGGGAGGCAGGGTTGCTGGCAAGCTGAAGTCTGAACCTGGTCGGGTTGGGGGGTTGGGGGCAGTGGCAGCCCGCTTGTTGACCTAGACAGCAGCAAATCAGCCTGAAACAAAATGATGCAAACTTTAACACATAAGTCACTAAAAAGGGTATAAGCACATAAGAAATGCTCTGCTCTTGGTGTCAAATACAATTTTTGCAGTAATTTGGACAATTTCCCAATTCAGTTTGTTTAAAAGATTGTTTTATAAAAAAGCTAGGTTTGTTTTTTATGTTTGTTATGCACCACAAATGTCAAAATACAGTTTGGTCCATAATCCAAATTTGCTTCACAATTATATGCATTTATGTAATTAATCATGTAATTCATTTGCATTATTATATACCAAAATATATATTATACATAAACAGGTAAATGCATTAATTGAGTACGAAGCAACTTGAAGATGAACACTTATTAAGGATGGCTTCAGCTTAATAGGCAATTCAGACTACACCTAGCACAGGGAAAGGAATTAATATTACACAAGAATGCAGCTGGCGGCAAAACCATGGCGCAGCAGCATCTTTAAAGCGATTGTTGTCCATTATACAATATACATTTCAAGGGAAAGCGAAGCTTGATCAAAATAATATAAAAAAGCAAAATATAATTGTTCAAGATGCCTTTGTCGTCTGCATCAACCCACGGTAAATCATCAACACAAAACATCTCACCGGTAAAGAAAACGGCGTTACCGCGCAAACACAGGCTTACAAAGCGCGCGAAAAAGTTGGGTGCGTATGTGAAATACATTAAATTAAATGTGATGCCGGGTTGATAATTAATTGTATTTAAATAAAAAAAACACACTGAAATGGATAAAATTTAAAAAATAAAATACTGAAAAATGCAAAAAAAAAAATATTTTTCTCTGTTCCTGTACATTCGAAAGACAACGAAGCAAACGAAATATACTTGCTGTTTGCAGATTATAACATCTTACGAGAAACAACATATATTGTCTTATTTTAGCATACAAATTGGGAAAATATTTCTGTGACATTTAAGAGTATAATGAGGAGATTTCAATGGTATTTTTTTTTCTATGCTCTACATATTACGAGCATGATCTAAGTTTAAAGGGAGTGTGCCTACTCACGTCGCTTTTGGGGTTATTGACACTGGTCTATAGAACATAATTTTCTGAATTGACCCATGACTTCGTTTCTCCAGATTCGCCCTAGTTGCTGAGATATTCCAAAGACTCCAGGAACTTGCTGGGAGCAAAAAGTTATCGGGTAGACTCCAGAGGGCTTCCGCAACTAGAAGCACTGCAACTATCGATTAAACTGCTAGCATATTGTTAGCGCCGGCCAATAGCAATTCAACAAAACAGCTTGTGCATGCTGATGCAGCAGCCGAACAGAAACTGGACGGCCATCATGGTTTTCGATGATGGCCGTTTCGATGGTGGACGATGACCATTTTTTGAAGAAGATATCAATTTAGAGCTACGAAACTTGCACATAATAAAGTTCACAGTGGCAAGAACGTGCTGTGCAAAACATGTCTTTCTATCTTGCATGATGTGACCGTAATTGTATTGTCTTATGTGCGCCGTTTTACATAACATCACCATAGTGGTGATCGTTTTATAAATATCTAGAAAAAAAAATAAGCAAAACAACAATATATGTGAAAATTCAACTAATGGGGCTCCAGATGTGAATTTCATCATACAACAATCAAACCAATAGCTACTTACCATATGAAATATTTTTGACATTCCAAAACAGTAGGCACACTCCCTTTAAGCAAAAATATTGATGTTTTGAAAGCTCACGGAATAAGAATAAATGTGCTTTTAGAAATGCTTAATATTGAAATTTGCTGCGTTCAATTTACTCTCAAAGAATTAGTCTTTTTTTCATTTCAATATCTTATAATTTAAGCCAGCAAGAATGCACATTTCGACGCCGTCTGAGACACATTCTCATGGCATATCTATGCCATGAGAATTCAGATCAAGTTCTCCATTGGTCCAACGTTAAATATGGCCCAGCCAAATTGAAGGAATATGGTAGCTCTAAGATGAAGAGATATGGTAGCTATTGTTCTGAGACAAATATGAGTAGGCTGCGACGACTAGATATTGTTTACGGAAGGTCCCATAGCAGCCGCCCTTGACCTTGTTATGAAGTTTATAATTATATTTTACTTTTCTGGTTTATCTCACCCAGGAATTATCTATGAAAAAGCAAGTAGGCCATTATTTTTGGCTTGTGCTTACCTGCCTGAAAGACCACCGACAGCCTGAGCAGACAGGCCACCACCATATAAGCTAGTTGATGTTAACCTCATTGGATATTTGTCCCAGAACAAAGGAAAGGTGTGTTTGTTTGTGTTGAAGCCTGAAGGTAGGTGTCTTGAAGCCGAAGGTAGGCATATACAGTGTTGAAGGTAGGCATATATAGTGTTGAAGGTAGGCATATACGGAAAAATAGCCAAAGTGGAATTTAGTGAAAGCCCATACCCTTACGATGTCCACTATGAGATACATCAAAGACTGAATAGAACACAATTGACATTGTTTATACTTTGTATTGCAGACAATGCACATGAGGTCATACAAAATACAGATTAACTTGTGTGGCATTTGTCACTGACTGCAGTTGTTGCATGTATTGACTGACTAAGCTGACAACAAAAGACTAAGACACAAGACAATTAGAGCTTTGGGCTCTTGGTCCCAAAAGGATATGGTTCATCAATCTTCACCCATAAACAACACAACAACATGATACAGATTCCATCTAGATTCAAGGTTGACCATTCATGCTGCCGCCTGCCAGTGTCCAAGTGTAGCTTGCCGGCCCAGCTATAGACAGTGATGAAGTTTGGAAATCCCTGGAGTGAAGGTCTTCAGGGTTGTCCTCTCTCCTATGATGATAGCAGCCTGTAAAATAATAATGTATGTTATTTTGTTCCTATCTTCTCAATTCTGACATTTGTTATGGTTGTCAGCCATTTGCACCCACAGACTAAAAAAATAATTATTTACAGTCAAAGTTTTCATGGAACAAAACTTCCAAGTTCAGAAAAATGGAGAAAAGGGCCACTTTTCTGACACTGCCTGTGGGTGGCTTGCACTAATGAACACATTGCCAAGTGTCTAGTAATTACTAAAAATCAATGATAATAATGTGACATGAGTTACAGGACATAGACAGGACATGCCTTTTTGCGCCGTCAGGGGTGCAGCAACGACTGACATGCCAACAAAATGATCAAGATAACGATTCAGATCCTATACCATTTCATAAATTTCCCGAAGATTTACCTATAAGAAAAGTATAGGGGGTGCATGGGAGCCCCAAGCCCCCTCCCCCTCCTCTCCCTCCTGAGCCCGGGTCGCGCCCACCAAGCGTGCGTAGGGCGCAACTTTTTGTGTGTGCCCCCTCCTGACCGAAATATTGGATCCGCGCCTGTACTATGTCATGAGAAGGAATAGCAATGCCAAACAAATACAATATATTTGATGAGGTTTATGTCTCCCTAGGCAATTCGTTGCGATACATTCACATTTTTCACGCCGGGTAATGACATCAAAGATGCACTTATCATCATTCCGAGCAGCGGTCGGCCGGGTCGACCGTACCTAATCGTTGAACTTTGCGCAGATACAACTCAAATATTTGTCTGATTGCATTTTTAGCGGCATCCGGCAGAGCCGTTGATTTGTGACATATTACATATTACAAGTTTTGCAATCGACCAGTAAACAAAGAAACTAAGCTCGATCTAAGCTTCAGGCACGCACGCACTAATGTTGTGTACGGCGGCCGGCCGGCCGCGTCCCCCGTCTTCTACGTCACAGCGACTCTGGGGTCGCGGCTACTAAATTAGTGTTTGTCACCACTTTTTCGGCCGGAGTGCTCTACCTGATTTATACAGGCTTGGCCTGTAGGACCCATTCTCATCGAGCTTTGTAGTTGTGTCCAACCTCAGTCTGTCAGGAATGTTGTACCAAATTGGCTCCAAGTGGGTATCCAACCTACTCTTGAATGTGTTGAGGGAAGGCAAATTCATGATAGCAGCTGGGAGCCCATTCCAGTCATTGATGTTGCGGACGGCGAAAGAGTTCTGTCTGGCGCAACATGATTTAAAAGACAGCGTAAAATCATGGGCCTGTGATGTGCAGCAATTTTGATGTGCAAATGATCCGTTGGGAGCGAACCTGACCTAACCTTTACAGCCATTACGGTCAGTCGTAATGACTATCACGTTTTATGTAGTGTGAATCGGTAAATTGTTACTTCTGCCCCAAAAAGTCAGAAGCTGCCCCAAAATGTCAAATTCTGCCTCAAAATTGTAAAAGCTGCCCCAATTTTGATGTGTTGGTGTCAACCATGCCCCGATGAGATTTTGTCGAAACTTGCCATGTTTTGCATACTGGGCAATTGGTGATGTAGACAATACTGACTCAGTACTAAAGAGAAAAGCAGACACACCATTTTCACCATACTGAACCTGCTCATTCTGATCAACTGGGGTTGGGTTGGATCAACGTTTTGTATGGAACAGCTTCCTCACTTACCTTTCCCCTCCCTGTGGAAGGGTCTGGTGAGGTAGCCTACCAGCTGAGTAAAGAATGCCAATAGCATGACAAGTGTGGTGTGAGATGTGTCTGGCATTGCAGAGGGCATACTGCAGTTGTTCACCCTATTTGCTGAATCCACCAACATGCCACTAATAGATGGATCATGTCAGGCAGTGATGAGGATGAGTTTTGGAGGTATGGCCTTGTAACAGCACCTCGCGTGAGTCCCTACCACTAAAATCTATAATAATCCCTACTCATCCTAGACTGCGAAGTATGGCGCAAGAGTGGACGAGGCGCACCAGCCCATAGTGAAAATCTGCACCAGCCTGCACCACGTAGGCCAGAAATCCGCACCAACAAGCACCACGCAGGCGATAAATGTTCACCAGTTCGCACCAGACCAGCCAAAAGTCCACACCGGTCACCAACCCATAGTGAAAATCTGCACCAGCCTGCACCATGTAGGCCAGAAATCCGCACCAACAAGCACCATGCAGGCGAGAAATGTGCACCAGTTCGCACCAGACCAGCCAGAAATCCACACCAGTCACCAACCTATTACAATTATCTAGACAATGCGCTGCAAAGGTATCCGGACATATTTTCGTCCCGCATTTCTTCGTCGCGCGTTTTTTCGTCCGCTGATTTTCGTCTGCAGTTTTTCGTCCGCGCATAATTTTGTGGCGCATTTTTTCGTCTCGCATTTCTTCGTTTCCGCAATTTTTCGTCCCGCATTGCTTCGAATACGCAAAACTTCGTCTGTGCAAATATTCGTTTCGCAGATCTTCGTCAGCGCTAATCTTCGTATCGCATTTCTTCGTTCCCAAATCTTCATCTCGCATTTCTTCGTCCACAAATATTCGTCTGCGCAATTCTTCGTTTACGCAACTTTTCGTCTCTGTGAGGTATCCGGACATATTTTCGTCCCGCAATTCTTTGTCTCGCATTTTCTTTTCCACAAATGTTCAGCCGGCGTTGCGTCCAATCCTCAAAACAAATCGTCGCGGTCGCGGAATTTTCCGTCCGCAAATCATCGTCTTGCATTTTTCTTCTAAAAAATTTTGTCCGCTAGTTTTCGCCTGCCCATTGCTTTCACAAAATTTCATTTTCACTATTCTGTGTCAGCATTCACTCAGCAACGTTGCTGACAACGTTGCTGCAAAGAGACGAAAAGTTGCGTAGACGAAGAATTGCGCAGACGAGAATTGCGAAGAATTTGTGGACGAAGAAAACAACGTTGCTGATAAAGAATAGTGAAAATGAAAATGTGTGAAAGCAATGGGCAGGCGAAAAGTTGCGGACGAAAATTTTCAAACGAATAAATGCAAGACGATGATTTGCGGACGGAAAATTCCGCGACCGCGACGATTTGTTTTGAGGATTCGACGCAATGCCGGCAGAACATTTGCGGTAAAGAAAAATGCCAGACTAAGCATTGCGGACGAAGAAATGCGAGACGAAGATAAGCGCAGACGAAGTTTTGGGGATTCGAAGAAATGCGGGACGAATAATTGCGGAAACGAAGAAATACGAGACCAAAAAATGCGCCACGAAATTATGCATGGACGAAAAACTGCAGATGAAGAAATGCGGCACGAAAATCGGTCACGGAATCCGCTGCAAAGCCAGTGAAAAGGGCTGAATGCAAGACGATGATTGATGATTGATGACGATACGATGATTGGATGAAGAGAAACAGCCTCCAAAGTTGAAGCACACCACCCACATCATATTCTAATCTCGCCGTAATCGTCTCTCAATTTACCGCCAATTTTTATTTTAGACCAACATTTACAAATCGGATATGAACGAGAGTTTCGGAAATGCTTTAGAGACTTTTACGTTAAATATGAGACATTTCTCATCTAATAAGACATTTTGTAGAAAAATCTAGAAATGAGTTTTTGTCTTCCATAAACCTAAATTTTGGCGTTAAATAGTCAGTTGTGTGACAGCAGTGCTAATACAAAACACGGTGATTTTAGATAGATCTTTATTATCGTGCATGGCAGTGCTGACTGGCGACTGTTGCCGCAGCACAGCATAGGTAGTAGGTACCGCACCATTACCAGTCCACACCACACTTCACCAAATCCGCACCACGCCACACCGCACCGCACCGCACCGCACCACACCGCACCAAATCCGCACCAGATTCTCCAAATCCGCACCAGCCAGGACGGGCCCGTACCGACGAGATCTCGTCGAAAATGCCATACTTTGCAGTCTGGTCCTCGTCTACGTGTCATTTGTCTGGAGCATTTTCACTTATTTTTCTCTTGTTTTCCACATTTTGAATAGTATTTCCTTTTTATCTTCAATATCTTCTTTGTTGAACAGGAAATTTCCAGTAATATCTTCTAGAGTTTCTTCATAAGGTTGTTGTAGTGCAGTTGCCTTTCTTCTCTCCTCTTGAATTCTAGGACACTAGGATAAAGTGTGCTGTGTCTTCTCTCTGCCCCACATAATTCACATCCAATACTTCCTCCTGTGTGTCTTCTTCTAATGTTTAATGGCAGTTTTCTTAATTGTTTTTGGGTGGAAAATGACACTTAGGTAAATTATTTTTCACCTCGCTGGGAATGGCAAAAGTCACATTTTAGCCTTGCAAAAATTAAATGAGTGGCTTATGCCCATGAAGCTAGACTATTATCATTTCAGAACTAAAAAGATTAATTAAATTTCATTCAAATTCCTGGCTTCAGCGAAAATGTAGTTACCAGCAACACAAAGTACGCATTATTGCGGGAAATGTTCACAGTATTCTGGTATCCGGGTCATGAAATAATGTTTGTAGGCCGTATGGTATACATGTCATAATTAAGTAGCCTTGTAAAAAGTGAGGCGAAAATGAGGTCGATTGACACCCTGTTGGATCTTAAGTTCAATGCCAGAAATTAATCGATGGCAAAATAAACTAAATGTCAATAAATAAAGCAATAATTTTGTTACATTTTCGCAAAGTTGCGTGCATTTGCATCCACTTGTTTGAATGTCATGCCAACTTATATTAACCTGTGCAATTTCTTCACTATTTTCATGCTGCCTGTGTTGGTAATGTTTGCATTTTTCCCAAACACAAAGACAAGTAATGCAGCCATTGATATATGAAATAATACAAAATTATTACTGGTTATGGAAGAATACTTTTCTTCTGTGAAAATTAGCAAACTTTTCAAAAAGACATTGAAGTGTACTGCTACTTCTGACATGTGATGGCCAAAAGGACACCCTGAAAATCTCTGAGTACTAATGAAAAAAATACAACATGTTACAAAACCTTTCAGTTGTTTTGTATGTTTCAAAACCTTTCAGACTAAATTGATCAATTTTGTTCTTTTAAAAAAAAATTGTATCATTCCATGGTATTGCAGTGACAAAATTGTCGCAAGAGTGCCAACCTGCTCAGCCAAACCATCTTGCAATCCACCTCACGATTTGATTAGATCTGGAAATTAGCATCGCTTTGCTTTGCTTTTCCTGAATTGACTGAATTTCCTGAATCTATGACACATTAACAAATACTGGTGCTGTTAATATGTTTTGAGTCTTCATGCCAGGAGACAAAATCTAGGATTTTTTTTTTACGACGCAGTGTTTGACAGTCCTGTAAGAATTTATGCATTCCTACGAATATTTTGTTTGGCAAGCTTTCAGCTGTTTTTCATGCCTTGACCTTTAGTAGTACTTTGAAAAAAAATACATGTCAACAAAATATTGCTTAAAGTCAACGATTAATTCAAAGAGTGTGAGCACTTCATCAGTGTATGTCCACATTCTTTTATCATGGTTTATCAAACTGTTCAACTTAGCCACCCCCAACCTAGCTTAGACAGAACCTGGGATTTCTAAGGAAGGTGTTGGACAGCCCTATAGAAATTGACATTTGACCTTTGAGTTTGACCTCAGGTCAAGGTCAAGCGGTGACCCAAGTAGGTCAAGTTGCATATTGGGAGATGTGTCTCGATGAGACGAACACATTGGTACTAGTTTCACTTCTTTATCTGCATTCTGTCGGAGAGTTATATACAAACAGTGTTGGTGATCTCGGCTGACCCTGTAGGGGGTCACTGAACAAAAATCGGACCTGGGTCATCATGAATGGCCTATGATACATGATCCAGAAGGAATTGGGCTGTTATCATGTGTATCCTCGGAATATGAAGCATTTGAATATTCCCCATTGACATAATGGGAGGTCACGAAATTGACCCGACCTAAGGTCACCGGTATCGAAAATCCGAGATATACGAATGGACAAATTTCATGTTGTGGGTTTTTTGGCTTATTTAAAATAAAAATAAAACTATACTAAACTTTAAGTCATTTTGTCGAAAGATGCATCGTTGCAGTAAAAACAAATAAACAAAGTTTGCAAAAATCCATTGTTAAAAAAAAAAAATATTGATGCGCAAACGGTCGTGACGTCACACATGATGTTTGGCCCAATTTAGTCATAGTTGATGATCTGTCGTAACGTTGACAGTGTTGTCAACGTCAACCATGTTCTCGGGGGCGTATTTTTGCAACTACTCTATGGATGTGTTTGAACATTTGCACACAAAAATGTTGGTATGCTACAAGTGTCATTTAAGTTCTGAAATTCTCAAATGTCGGGTTCATGAACAGCCTGCGCCAACGTACAACCCTGTTTCCCCCTTTGAAACAAGCAGACAATGCTTGTATACTTGTATGGCCCTAAGGGAATGCACCTCAGTTTCCACCACTGTGTGAACACCAATGTAATGATTGAGCGCGTGCCTTTGGTCAAGTTAAACTTCCATATATAACGAATATTTTTAAGATATAAAATTACTTCTCGGTTTCGTATGCAGAAGCCTACGATAAAGTACTACTTGGCTTACCAAGCAATCAACAGGTTGGTGGCATTATGCGAGGTAGGTGGCATTATGCGAGGCACTTGGGAGCTTTTATAGGACAGTGGGGCTACTTCTGCAAGGCCACAACAATAACGTTACTTCTGCGAGTTGCAGCACACCACAGCTTTCTTTCTTGTTTGACATTGGAAGGCCGATGAATATCGCATTTCGCGCAGTTATTGTTGCGTTTTTATATTTCTGATCGAAACAATAGCAATATCTCCCCTTTTCCGTCAATTTTACCACTACATCAACTAACCACAAGCTGAATCTTCGAAACAATACCCGCTCGCCTATTAATGGCGTTCGTCGGACGACTGAATCATGTGTGACGTCACAAGATTATGACCAATCAGAGGCATCACATATCAATAGCTGTTAGTTTTGAAGGTATTCATGCAACTTTTTGATACAAATTCATATCACCATAGTCTTTTTTTATGAAAAATAATATGTAAAAGTTTCCAAAAATTATATGGTTACGCGACATGGAACTTGTCCATTGTAGGTATCTATGTCCTTATGAAATCCTGTAAGTTTCAAACCGATTGGCTAACAACTGTGGCTGTGGTATGACTGCACACTTTTTTAGGTGGAGTCACGGAAAAACCAGAAGGGGGGGGGGGATGAAATAAACCCCCGGCCATGCTCGTGTTAAAGGGACACTGTCTCTGTGTAAAATTTGATATGTTAAAGGGAGTGTGCCTACTCACATCGCTTAGTTGGGGTTATTGACATTGGTCTATAGAACACAATTTTCTGAATTGAACCAATACTTCATTTCTCCAGATTCACCCTAGTTGCTGATATATTCAAAGACTCCAGGAATTTGCTTGGGAGCAAAAAGTTATCGGGTAGACTCCAGAGGGCTTCCGCTACTAGAAACACTGCAACTATCGATTAAACTGCTAGCATATTGTTAGCGCCGGCCAATAGCAATTCAACAAAACAGCTCGTGCACGCTGATAGCAGCAGCCGAACAGAAACTGGACGGCCATCATGTTTTTCGATGATGGCCATTTCGATGATGGCCGATGGCCATTTTTTAGGAAGATATCAATTTAGAGCTGCGAAACTTGCACATAATAAAGTTCACAGTGGCAAGAACGTGCTGTGCAAAACTCGTCTTTCTATCTTGCATGATGTGACCGTAATTGTATTGTCTTATGTGCGCCGTTTTACATAACATCACCATAGTGGCGATCGTTTTATAGATATCGAAACAAAAATAAACCAAAAACAATATAAGTGAAAATTCAACTAAAGGGGCTCCAGATGTGAATTTCATCATATACAACAATCAAACCAACAGCTACTTACCGTATGAAAAATATTTTTGACATTCAAAAACAGTAGGCACACTCCCTTTAACCCTATTCCCTGCGGGGGGCAGATTCTGCCCTCCCCCGGTGGGGTTTCTCTTGCCGCTTCTAAACCGTTAGGCCTAGCATCCTGCAACTTTGTGACTTTTCTCAAAATTGAATGGCGCATGTTGTCAAAATTTTGAAAAAATCGGTCCAGCAGAGGCGGTTCCAGGCTCCTGTTTTGGGGAGGGTGTTATGAATGCGGTTTTGCGTCGCATACTTCCTTTGTGGTTTGCAGTGCAATAAATGTGTCGGAAATAATTTCAATGGAATATGCATCATAGATACTGGGATTGTACATATTTTTTGGGTAGAGGCGCACTCAGGATAAAAATGGGAGGCGATATCCACCCTCAAATTAGGCCCAACTTCAAACTAGTAAGATGATAAAAGCGTTACACGCATGTTGCCCCTCCCCCCCATGTTTTTCCTGGATCCACAATATATCTTATTTCCTGGATCCGCAACATATCCTAGGATATGCGCAATATATCAAATTTAACAAATTACAGACAAATAGCACATATTTTTGGAGCACATTCAAGGCAGAATCTGCCGCAGGTTAAAGGGAAATAATGACCTTTTGATTTTGTTAGCAACAATTTCTTAGGCTCCCGTTATATTTTTACAATTATTTTATTTAAATTTAAGAATTAAATAAAATTATTCCCAAATTCAAAGTTGTAAGTTTGGAAGAAATACAAAACAAGTACCTTGTGTACATCATGAAGGTCATTGACAAATTCGTCCTTCCCTACTATTGTTAACATCGAGTGCGGCATTTGTGGAGCCTCTGTGACATTTCCGATCAAACTGAGCGCTGCTCGGACACGCGCTAGTAGCGATTTCGTTCTCCATGGCAACCAGGCGTCAGCCAATCAAAAGCCAGAAAGGGAATACGTTCTGGCTTTTCATTGGCTCACGCCTGGTTGCCATGGAGAACGAAAGCGCTACTAGCGTGCGTTCGAGCAGCGCTCTGATCCGTGAAGCAATCCGTGAAGCATCCGTGATGCATGACTGACTATCAGTATAAGTCATGAATAACAACAACATGCAAACTATACCAACTCGAATAAAATAAGAGCGGAATGAATTGAACCCCAGGCAAGCTAGTATTCGCAAAGCACTCTGCACTGCGCCACAATGGCAAAAGGTGAGGGAAATGCATATTGGATACAATATTATTACGTCACAAGTTTCTGAAGTGTCAACTACTATGAAATACAGTGATAAAATACCTTTAATAATGATTAACAAGAAAATTCAAACTTAAAAACAATCATTTGAATAAGTCTTTAATTAGCTTTCAACTCGAAATCAGATATATTTTGCAATGCTACACAAGAATGGCACCAATGACGTCATTAACAAAGCCTGCTACGGGACTTGGGTATACTAATCAGGAACAACTCGCCAAGTGCGCCGAGATGGTTAAGTGCGCCGAGAAGCATGACAATGACTTTGTAAACAAATCGCCGACGCTAAATAGGTCGCCGTCGATGTGCATCGATGAGCTTCTGATTTAATTGCCAGTTTTGTGTTATTGTTCGTTAGTTTTTTGGGAAAAAATATTATTTTTCATGATAAAATAAAGCATAGTGTTATATACAGCCACAGACAAACTATACACAACTCCTAATGTTGAAAACAAATGAATCGAATTGCAAAAATTGAGGGTCGCAACCACTAACTATGCCGCGTTGATGTGCATCGATGAGCTTCCGATTTTATTGCCACTTTTTCCAATCGCTGTTAGTTTTAGAAGATCGCCGGGCATATAATCACAACAAGCAGAACGCACAATATATTTTCCACTCCATTGCGTAAAAAATAATACGGGAAAAGCCCGCAGTTTGATGAGAACCAAAAGTACTTGACAAAAGGTCAGAAATAGTGCAAGTACCGGTCGTTAAAAGTGTGGAACGCTTATCAACTTTAACTTGAAATATCTTTCGGTAGGAAAGTTTTCATGCAAAATGTGATGAATTTACAATATATTTTTATCTCGTCTGGCGATTTCAAGTGCTAACTCCATTTTAGTGGAAAAAGGTCATTATTTCCCTTTAACGTAATTCTGGCCGCCCGCAGAGAATAGGGTTAAAGAGCAATCTCATCTGATTAACACTAAAGTCCGTGTTTCGAAATTCGCGCCGTCACCCAATATCATCGTTCACAGTTCGGTTTTCTTCCAGCCTTGACGAGTCCGCTCACAACTACGCACAACAAAAAACAATTAATTGCAGTGTTGTGCAACAAGTGTAAATAGTTATATTTTTTGCGTAAGCATTCTGTCGAAATTTGTAATGTCGGAAAACATTTCATGTCTTATTATGCCCGATTTAAGCCCAATAATTGGATAAAAGAAAATATTAATTCTGAAGTGATTTGGATTTTCCGAAGGGATTTGGATTCCGACCCGAGGTTTTTGTGGTAACAACTCAAGTGCGCCAGCTGCGCCAGATTCGTTTCATGTAGTTAACAGGAACCACAATGTATAAGTGCATTGCCGCCTCATCCAATTGTGGCAATAGCGTCAGATGCAGTTAACTGGAACAAACACTTCCATAATCCATATATGTAGTGGTGCGTAGAAATCGTAAACCGTTTTTAGATTCTTATGAAAAATTAAATAGTTTTTTTGTGTGCTATTTGTGCTCCTTGGGTAAGCATTTGATGACGATTATAAATCATAAGTAGTCCTTCGGACTTGTTTAAGCCGGCTTTTGCGATATCTGATAGAGGCAGTGTCCCTTTAAAGGGATATTGCCACCTCCGGAGGATTTCTAAAAAGCAACTTAAATGAATGGTGGGGATCAACAATCGTGTATGCTCAAGCTTGCTCCTGCAGCACCTAAAACAGTATCAACATTGGTTTTTCTGACTCCAAAACGTTGGTCCCAGCCGTGCTCATTCATGATGGCTGCTCTCATCCAGTTTGGCTGTGAAATTGGCGCCCGCCCAAAGCCGAAGCGTCCGAATTCGACAAGACTTGACCTTGAAAAGTCTATATCTGTGTTATAAGGTATTGTCACAAATCTCCTACGGCCCCAAAGTCGAGCCATAGCCGTTCTTGCTGTTTTATTCCTGTTTTATTATGAAAGAGGCTATGGTCGTTGAACATATAATTAACTGTATATGCATTTTAATTGTAAAGTGCACTGACAGAATGGTGATGTTGAGCTTGCAATATTCAAAAGCAAATCATAGTCTGCAAAGCAGTGATTCTAAATAGTGATGAGGCGACTCCAATTTCACGAATGTGTGCCAATCATGAGTGGTGAAAATGTATTTTTTGATCTAAATGGGGGGGGGGGGGGGAGAGAATTTCGGGAACCAAATTTTGCAGGTGAAATCGGACACGCTTAATCTACCGACACACACCAAAACTCCATATTGGGCTGCAAGGTGGCAATATCCCTGTAAAGGGACTGTCCCACCTTAACATTATATTTTAGTTGAGATAACTATTTTGATAGCTTCGCATTGACATTAAGTATGGTAGAAGTTAAAACAACCACAATGACCTAATAAAAAGATATTAGAGTTTCATTTTGACATCTGTAAAAAATAAGGCCTGTGTGTATTTGAATAGGGCCTCTAAACCGACAGCGTTGTCTCTCTTTACCCAACTGGTAATGATAGTCTACTTGTTTTAAGGTGAACCTTGAATATATTTGCTATGTTTCAATGGTTTGGTAGTTGGTTTGTTTTGTATTCAAAGCGCCAGAATTGTCTCAAAATAATTGTGCCCATACTTTGGCAGCATAAGGGATTTCTGTGTAGCTCTCTAGAGCTCAATATGACATCACCCAAATATTAAAACTTAACTTTTTATTAAATTGAGCACTGTTTGCGAGAAACAAATGTCATAATTGTGTTTGGGCAGCAATTACTTCATATTGTGCACCACAAGCTGCATACACAAGCTCCCTTTAAAGGGAAATAATGACCTTTTCCCCACAAAAATGGAGTTAGCACTTGAAATCGCCAGACGAGACCAAAATATATTGTAAACTCATCACATTTTGCATGAAAACTTTCCTACTGACAGATATTTCAAGTTATAGTTGATAAGCGTTCCACACTTTTAACGATCGGTACTTGCAAGTACTTTTGGTCCTCATCAAACTGCGGGCTTTTCCCGTATTGCTTTTTTACGCAATGGAGTGGAAAATATATTGTGCGTTCTGCTTGTTGTGAAAATGCCCGGCGATCTTCTAAAACTAACAGCGATTGGAAAAAGTGGCAATAAAATCGGAAGCTCATCGATGCACATCAACGGCGGCATAGTTAGTGGTTGCGACCCTCAATTTTTGAAAATCGATTCATTTGTTTTCAACATTAGGAGTTTTGTATAGTTTGTCTGTGGATGTATATAACACTATGCTTTATATTATCATGAAAAATATTTTTTTTTCCCCAAAAAAAAACCTAACAAAACAATAACACAAAACTGGCAATTAAATCGGAAGCTCATCGATGCACATCGACGGCGACCTATTTAGCGTCGGCGATTTGTTTACAAAGTCATTGTCATGCTTCTCGGCGCACTTAACCATTTGTGGCGAATTGTTCCTGATTAGTATACCCAAGTCCCGTAGCAAGCTTCGTTAATGACGTCACTGGTGCCATTCTTGTGTAGCATTGCAAAATATATCTGATTTTGAGTTGAAAGCTAATTAAAGACTTATTCAAATTATTGTTTTTAAGTTTGAATTTTCTTGTTAATAATTATTCAAGGTATTTTATCACTGTATTTCATAGTAGTTGACACTTCAGAAACTTATGACGTAATAATATTGTATCCAATATGCATTTCCCTCGCCTTTTGCTATTGTGGCGCGGTGCCGAGTGCTTTGCAAATACTTGTTTGCCTATTAATTCCGCCCTTATTTTATTCGAGTTGGTATAGTTTGCATATTGTTGTTATTCACGACTTATACTGATAGTCATGCATCACGGATGCTTCACGGATTGCTTCACGGATCAGTTTGATCGGAAACGTCACAGAGCCTCCAAAAATGCCGCACTCGATGTAAATTATGGTAGGGAAGGACGGATTTGTCAATGACCTTCATGAAGTACACAAGATACTTGTTTTGTATATGTTTCCAAACTCAGGCTGGTTATTGATTCGACTCTGATTGAATCGATTGGAATCGTTCAATCAAAATCCCTTGAATCAAAGAAGAATCGATTCACCACCGGAGTTTGTGATTCATGAATCATGGTTGAATCAAAACCCGCATAGAAACAAGGCTGATTGAATCAAAAAGACTGTGCAATGCTGTTTCAATGGTGAGTCAAACGTGATTTGATCAAAAAATGTTTTTATTCTTTGAATCGGAAAGAATCATTTCTCAAAATGAATATCCATGAATCAAACAGTGACTGAATCATTCATATTCCAAAATGAATCGTGATTGAATCCTTCCAAAAAAGGTGAATCAATAACCAGTCTGGACCAAACTTACAACTTTTAATTTGGGAATAATTTGATTTAATTCTTAAATTTAAATAAAATAATTGTAAAACCATAACGGTAGCCTAAGAAATTGTTGCTAACAAAATCAAAAGGTCATTATTTCCCTTTAAAGGGAGATAATCACCTTTTGATTTTGTTAGCAACAATGTATTGGCTACCGTTATGGTACTAAAATGTTATCTAAATTTAAGAATTAAATAAAATTATTCCCTCATTCAAAGTTGGAAGTTTGGGAAAATTAATGATCAGTATTTTCCCTCTACTATTGGAAAGCGCATCATCTGGCGCTTTTGCATCAATCTGTTCAACGGTGTTGAATGGGCACTTGTAAACAAATCGCCGACACTAAATAGGTCGCCGTAGTTTAGCCCGATGTCAATGCACTTTTTTCAAATGATTGTTGATTGTTCATAACAATTCTGGCACATATTCGCAAAAGATAGAGTGCAGGAAACATATTGCATACCTTCATGATACATAATGCGTAGGGAGGCTAATTTACCGAATTCGTTACCGAGTACTTGCTGAGTACCGACCGATATAAGCGCGGATCGCTTATTGATAGGAAACTGCCAATATCTTTTGGTAGGAATGTTTATATGCAAAATGTGATGAATTTACATCATATTTTGGCCTCGTCTATCGATTTCAGGTAACTCCATTTGTGTGGAAAAAAGTGATTATCCTCCCTTTAAGGAGCCGAGTAGTGCAAATAAATAATGATGGATTCCTTACATTCACTGTTTGTGATAGTTGACACTGCAATACAGGTTGATGGTATTCTAACAGAAATATTACAGCTGTTTCAGTAATATTTCTCTTTCTCTTTGTGTGTTTCAGATGCCAGGCACCAGAGTGTACATAGGAGGTCTTCCTCAAGGGGTTAGAGAAAGAGATGTCGAGAGGTTCTGCAAGGGATATGGAAGACTGAGAGATATACTGCTGAAAAATGGATTTGGCTTTATTGTAAGTAGGAAAATATACATTTCACTTCTCAAAATAGCTTTGTTGATTAATCATGTTTTCATTGAGGGTGTAATCCATTGTGTTTGTGTATGTTGGCCATGTGTCTGCTAAGCTGAAGATGTGAAACCCTGAAAACTGCAGAGTATTAGCAATATTAATTTCAGATTAATCCAGTTTAATTTATATTTGTGGAACTAAAAAAATGCTTGTAGCTCCCAGCTTGACCTGATTGGTGCTGACATAAATGATAGCAATTGTAGGCATCTGAGCCTTGAGGCAACCTTTTTGTTGTCCACCCAGTTTGCACCTACATGGAATATAGCTGTTTTACAATACATAATTTTCGCTGTATGTTTTGTGAAGATATCATTGTAGCTTAATTGTTATAACTGCTTGCAGGAATTTGAAGACCCCAGGGATGCTGAAGATGCTTGCTATGAATTGAATGGAAGGGATTTGATGGGGGAAAGGTATGTATATGATGTTGCTGTCATGGAGATCATTGAAGGGAATAGGTCAACTTGAAAGTTGTCTTGCAATTTGGCTATACAGGGTATTTCGAGCGGAAAAAAACGAATATGGCATTTGTTTGGACGACAGATATCCGTCGAAAAATGGGCATGTTTCTCTGTCCTCCTTCATGGCCATACAAATCTTCATGCCAATTATGATGTCATGCATATGGTAGCTTGGATATGAGAACTATTGCACACAATAACGACGGACTTTAGGCATATATACGCAGGCTGCTTGTAACGTAAACAACCGTTGTGAGGACCCGAACAAAGTTGTGTGCCCCGATTGGGGCACAGAACAGCATCTTCTAAAAGGGGCCACTAGTCCTGTGTCGAAATTACTTAGCGTAGCGAGGCAATTATTTCACCACAACCCGTTTTTCGATCTGCTCCACAAATCTGCTATCTCAGTCTAAAACCCCATGTTGAAGGTGAACTATTCCCTTTAATTACTCATCATTTTTGGTAAACATTTTTTTTATATCAGTTAATTACTAGAGCTATAGTGCATCTTTTTTATCTCGTTTTTGTTGTTATAACCCAGGAAAGTTATCTTTGAAGATCTTTTTTATCTCGTTTTTGTTGTTATAACCCAGAAAAGTTATCTTTGAAGTTATTTTCATGGAGCATTTTTTTGCAAAATTATAAAGTATTTTAAAGATATTAATACAAAATGTTTAAAAAGGTTATTTTCGAAAATTTGGAATGACTTCAGTTGTACAACTGTTGCAAAGTTAACACGCGCACTGCATGGGGTTTGCACCGAACACGAACTGCAGGGGGGTTTGATTTCCCCCCCCCGTGAGATCTCGAAAACTACTACGCAACGTAGCGACAAATGGAAAACGGCGTTTGATAGCTTGATACAAGTTCTATCGAAAGTATTTCAGTAATTTTTTAGGTCAGGTCAAAATTGAGGTCACCAGCGGTCACCAAAGGTCAAATTTTCCAGTTTTTTCTCCTGTTTTAGGACTTCGCTCCAGACATTCCCATATATCTCGAAAACTATGCCAGCTAGAAACAAACTTGAAAAAAAAAACGATCGCCAGCCATTGAAATTAGCAATCGACAAGGTGTCCTTAAATTTGATCTCGGCTCAATATTTGAGGCTCCAGAGGTCCAAAAAGGGGGAAATGTTTTTTTTTTGCAAACCCGTTTTTCGCTAATAACTTTGTACCTAATAAAGATGACAGCAAACTGTTTACGCCATTGTGTTGGCCTCTTCAAGGCGCTTCGAATGATATACATGGTGACCGTGTTAGGTCAACTTCAAATTTTGACTTCAGGTCACGTGACCTTGACCTGAGGTCAAGACCCAAGTAGGTCATGTTGCATATAGGGAGACGTGTCTCGACGAGACAAACACATTGCTGTCGGTTTTACTTCGCTATATTGTTTATGTCGCGAGTTATTGACAAAGTGATGGTAACCTCAGATGACCTCAAATGACTCCATAGAGGTCACTGAACAAAACTTACACTTGGATCATCAAGAATATCCTATAATAACATGATCCATAAGTAATTGGACTAATATCATGCATATCCTTGAAAGAATATTTCCCCATTGACTTATTATGGGGAGGTCACGAAATTGACTTGACCTTAGGTCACTGATATCAAAATTCCGAAATAAACGAATTGTAAGTACTTGTGCCCTCATGACACCCTGTAAATTGCAAACTGATCGGTGAGAAACTCTGGCTTTGGCACAACTGCAAACGTTTTTGGAGGTGGGGGTCACTTGACCTGGTCTGGTGACCTGACCTGAGATGACCCGAGGTTAAATGTTGTTTCCAAAGTGTGTGCAATTGTGGGCGTAACAGGTGTGCCAAAACGCGGCGGCGCTGCGCGCGGCCGTTTTTTTTTCTATCTGCGAAAAACCTGAGGGGGGAGGAGGGAGCAGCGGAAATCAACCCCCCTACAGTGCGCGGGTTAATGGCAAGTATGTCTCAAAAGAATATATGCCAAGACACATTCACACTGATGTGGCAAGTATGCTTAGATAGCGAGAATCTCTGAAACAGATACATGATGCAAATATATCCAGTACTGGCAATGGACACGTGACAGACACCAACAAATGTTAATGGCTGAACATTCATTACATTCAATGATTTTAAACATTGAAATTGCATTGTAATCAGGAATAATAGTTGGTGTAATATCCTCTGATTCGTGTTGTAGTGTGTGATGTGTTTAGGTCAGCTCCCCATGTTGTAGTGTATGGTGTCAGTGTGGTGTTGTTTAGCTCACCATATTCAGCAGCGTGGTGTGGTATTGTGGAGCTGCTCGGCTCCTCTGTCTGTTCTGTTCGTTGTGACTAACGGTCGGTGGGGCCCGGTGCCGCAGGATAACGATGGAGTCAGCGCGGGGCCCGTCTCGGCGCTATGACGACTTCCGCGGCGGTGGCGGCGGCGGCGGCGGCGGTGGCGGCGGCGGCGGTGGCGGCGGTGGCGGCCAGGGGCACGGCGGCGGATTTGGCCGCAGCAGACGACCCACCAGGTCAGGGTGGGAATTCTTCTTTTTTAATCTTTTTCTTTCTTGGTGGAGGAGTACATATCTTTGCAAATGAAGAAGTATACAAATAACCTGATGGCAAGTCAAAAATAAGAAATACTGATATACTAATGATGAATGATGATAAACTACCAAACTAATTTCCCCAGATTAAAATGTGCTGACAATTCTTGATCGGTATTGTGCAGATAAGCAATGTATACCTACCTAAGCGCACATTTTCTTTTTCAGGACAACAATTCAGAACAATGCCAGAAAACCGTTACATGGGGGTCATAAATGACCAGGAAATGTGTCCATGTAATTGAGGACAGCGGCTAGAGTGTGCATCACTTTTTATATTCGGTTTTATAGTTTTCCGGTCTGGCTATTGGCCCAAGGAATAACATTTCAAATCATGAACTGATCTTCATATCATATTCAAATGATTTCAATGCTACGCAAAAAAATACCCACCGTGAGATCAACCCACAATAATCACAACAACTCACGTGTGCGTGACGTGTGCGTCACCAACAAACAATGACAAAGCCGTAGTTTCGCTTAGCCGACGACGTGGTCGAAATGTTGTATTCTATGGCCGTGACCAGACCAGTCTTGGTAGCGAATGGCAAAACGTCACGGGAACAAGCGAGCTAAAGGACACGATTTAACGGCCATCCATACGGGTCCATCTCTCCATCAAGCCAGTCGATTGGTCAAAACTGAATAGGCTTCTGACGTCACAAATGTGAGTCAGCATGTGACGGGGATAACGGCACCCCGGGGCGAGCGCCGTCGGCAGAGTATTTGCGGCTCTTCTCTGTTTCGAAATGAAGTACAAATTTACTACATTTCACTTGTATTGCCAAACTAGCAAACAACAATAACAAAGTAAAACGATCGAGATATACAAGCGATATCGAGTCGAATCTATTCTCACATTTTACCATCGTTCGCAAGTAAATTAGTCACCATTCA
Source organism: Chirona hameri (assembly GCA_036785665.1). Lineage (NCBI taxonomy): Eukaryota > Metazoa > Arthropoda > Thecostraca > Balanomorpha > Balanidae > Chirona > Chirona hameri. The sequence continues at coordinate 58,941 of JAXIVJ010000524.1, forward strand.
CGCGCAGAGCGTGCTCTTTATCTCTGGTGACCTGCGAATATGCAACATCTCAGAGTACTTGTGGCTCTTCTCAGAGTACTTGTGGGGCATTCCGCAGCAAGACAACCAAAACAAATCAAATTTGCCGTCCGACCATTTTTAATTTTCTTGAAAAGTTGTGCACTGGGGGTTTCAAGGACGGGTAATTCATTGGTGGTGACCCCCCCCCCCCCCCCCCCCAAACAAAAACAAAAAAAAAACACGATACGGCCTTCCGAATTTTCCAAAGATCACTGTGCAGGCCTAATTTTGACGACCAATAACTCAGACTAAAGAAGCGATTTTGATTAACTCTTCTTTTGTTTGGATCGGAATTAGTCTAAGAACAATTTGGCAATCAAGGATTTTCGATTTTCATTTTTTTTTGTCACGTGACTTGGGGACCTACTTTTTGCGCCGTGACCTTGACCTGTTGGAAACCGAAATTAACATTTTCGTCTGATGACTATATCAGCTTCATTGATATCCTTTCGTAAAAACAAAATTTAAAAATTGGGGTTCGACCAGTACAAATTATTTTTGAGCCTTGCAATGCTGACAATACGCTGTTGGGGCACCTGTCCGTCGATAACTTCGCATTTACTTGATATACGCTTTCGAAGCAAAGTCCAGAGTGACTCCTGACGACGAAACCTCTCGGTTGATGCCTGTTACACCGACATCAGGTCGCCATATGACCTAGGCCAATGCAATTTCACGTACCCAAACAGTGTATTGTATCAGCATTGCAAGGCTCAAAAGTCGTTTTTACAGGTCGAACCCCACTTTTTATATTTTGTATACGAAAGAACATCAATGTAACTCAAATCGTCATCAGACGAAATTTTTATTTCAGTTTCCAACAGGTCACGGCGCAAAATGTAGGTCACGAGTCACGTGACAAAAAGAAATCGAAAATCCGAGATTATTCTTTGTTGTTCTTTGACTACCCGATCCAAAAAAAGTTTATCAAAATCGCTTCTTTAGTCTCGTGAGTTATTGGTCGTCAAAATTAGGCCTGCACGGTGAACTTGGGAAATTTCGGAAAGCCTTTTCTTTGATTTTTTGTTGATTTTTTGGTCACCTCCAATGAATTCCCCGCCCTTGAAACCCCCAGTGCACAACTTTTCAAGAAAATTACAAATGGACGGTAAATTTGAAGAAAAAAAATGGTTGTCTTACTGTGGAGTCCCCAAAAGTAGTGTTTACAGGTGGAACCACACTTTTTATATTTGTATACGAAAGGACATGAATGGAACTCAAATCGTCATCAGACGAAAATGTTAATTTCAGTTCCCAACAGGTCAAGGTTACGGCGCAAAAAGTAGGTCACGACGTCACGACAAAAAATAAATCGAAAATCCGTGATTGCCAAATTGTCCTTTGACTAATCCTGATCCAAACAATTTTTTAATGGCCTTTTTAGTCTTGTTATTGTCGTCGTTATTGGTCGTCAAAAGCACAGTGAACTTGGGCAAATTCGGAAGGCCGTATTTTTTAGAGGGAAAAAAAATATTTTTTTTTGTCACCACCAATTAATTCCCCACCCTTGAAACCACCAATGCACAACTTTTCAGGAAAATTACAAATGGTTGGACGGCACCCACCGTTTGTCTTACTGTGGAATGCCCCTTGCGGCTCTTCTCGGGTGCTGTAAGGTAGGGTATTTGGAGTAGGTGCCACTGTGGTGTGGCATAGGGACCTACTCTAATTACTGCTCTAATTACGTTTTTACTCCCTATAGTTATACTCTCGCCAGGCGTGGAGCACGCACCGCCATGAATAGCAGACCGTCAGCCGTCAGCGATCTATTCCCCGGCCTCTCCGCTGTGGCTGTTGTGTTGCGATGTTACGATAAATTAATTACCGAGACTCTTTACCCATTGTGACGCTTTCAGCGCAAATAACCTGCGTGAAAGGCACGGTGGAGTTTTGTTTTTGCTGACAGTGTTTGCCTTCTGAGTTGGGTTTGTTCAAGGCTATATAACAGACTGTTGGGACTCGGACTTGGGTTTGTTTTTGTAATTTTTTTAATTTTAATCCAGTGGCAGTGGGTGGATGGAGGTAATTGTGGTGTTGGCTACAATTCAGTCCAACTTTGCAATGCATTGCAGTCAGTGTGGGTGGATCTACTAAAAACAAGTTTTTTTCAGTTTTCCATCATCTCATGTATTTCATCAAAGAGAAAAGAAGGTTGTTACTTGATCATGCATGTTTATATATTTTTAGGCTGAAACAGCTTCACGTCAAGCCAAGGTAGTGAGCAGTAGAAGTTGACTTGTTGGTTGCCCATCTTCGTTGATATCGATGGATGATGTCCACATTGATGTCTTTGTTCATATACTATTTGATTGTTGTCCTTCACTTATCACTTCTGACTTGGGGCTTATATTCTTCCTGTTGCTGTAGGCAGTAAGTATCTCCCAGCTAGAAGGCAACATTTTATTAAGTTTTGTTCTCTGTAAAAAAAAAAACACACTTATTAGTTAACAAATAATACATATTTTTGAGGAGTGCAAAAACAAACATTTTTACCAGTTACAATTTGGGAGTACAAAATTTGTTGGTACATATGGAACCAACAAGCATGGACTTTTCCAACACTGCGCCAGGTTAGTCTGGGCACCACACCCGCTCTGTAGCAGGGTTCGGCCGCAGCAGACAACCCACCAGGTCAGTCTGGGCACAACACCCACTTTGTAGCAGGGTACGGCCGCAGCAGACGACCAAGCAGGTCATTTGTTACCATTTTTAAGTCCGTGCTATGCGAATAGTATGCCTGTGTGTGTTGATTGAACCCGCATCCTACAATTCGGTGGCAGTTGTTGCCGGCGGAATATGGCGTGTGTATGTATGTTTCATTCCCCATGCCCCTCCAGCTGACTGTCAGTGCCGCTGGTGTGCCCCAGGTTCGGGCTGTGTCCCCTCCAGCTGACCCTGTCAGTGCCGCTGGTAGAGAGAGAGAGAGAGATATATAATTTTTTATCTCATTTTCGCTTTACACATCGGACGTACATGTTTGCGATTGGCGCACAAGCGCTCACAGGCACTTAAATAAGGCGCCGCTCGCTACCGACAAGTGCGTAAGTCCGCACTCTATTCTCAGGTCACTCATGTGGTCTATTACAATAAGCTCACATTCTACTCTACAATATGTCAAGTACAAACTAACTCGCTAGCTCACACTTCCTAATCAAAATTAAACTCCTACTCACTATGCATTCGGTCTGATCGGCACACACTACTAAATACATCGGAAGGAAAGGTCACAAGATAATTCAATATATGTGCCCCAGGTTCGGGTTGGGTCCCCTCCAGCTGACCCTGTCAGTGCCGCTGGTGTGCCCCAGGTTCGGGTTGGGTCCCCTCCAGCTGACCCTGTCAGTGCCGCTGGTGTGCCCCAGGTTCGGGTTGGGTCCCCTCCAGCTGACCCTGTCAGTGCCGCTGGTGTGCCCCAGGTTCGGGTTGTGTCCCCTCCAGCTGACCCTGTCAGTGCCGCTGGTGTGCCCCAGGTTCGGGTTGGGTCCCCTCCAGCTGACCCTGTCAGTGCCGCTGGTGTGCCCCAGGTTTGGGTTGGGTCCCCTCCAGCTGACCCTGTCAGTGCCGCTGGTGTGCCCCAGGTCGGGTTGGGTCCCCTCCAGCTGACCCTGTCAGTGCCGCTGGTGTGCCCCAGGTTTGGGTTGGGTCCCCTCCAGCTGACCCTGTCAGTGCCGCTGGTGTGCCCCAGGTTCGGGTTGGGTCCCCTCCAGCTGACCCTGTCAGTGCCGCTGGTGTGCCCCAGGTTTGGGTTGGGTCCCCTCCAGCTGACCCTGTCAGTGCCGCTGGTGTGCCCCAGGTCGGGTTGGGTCCCCTCCAGCTGACCCTGTCGGTGCTGCTGCTCTGCCGCAGGTTTGGGCCGCCGACGCGGACCGAGTACCGGGTGCTGATCGAGAACCTCAGCTCTCGCGTCAGCTGGCAGGTGAGCAGTGAGCCCCACCCCTCCCCGCCCCTCCCCGCCTCGTGGAGCGGGGCACAGCTCCAGCCGGGGCGCCGCTGTCAGAGAGACAGAGAGATAGAGAGGAGAGAGAGAGAGAGAGAGAGAGAGAGAGAGAGAGAGAGAGAGAGAGAGAGAGAGAGAGAGAGAGAGAGAGGCGCTCGGTGCGTGCGCGCTCACAGTATTCCTGCTCGGACAGGTGTGTGATGTGGCGCGGCGGCCGAGCTCTGGTCTGGTCTGGTCTGGTCTGGTCTGGTCTGGTGGTCCCGGCGCGGCCGAGACGCCGCGTCGCCCGGTGGTCTGACGTCGGCAGCAGAGGGGGCGGCCGACCGGTCGTGTCGCCCCGCCCACTGCACTCCTCCTAACAGAAGCAGACGCAGCCTCACCGCCGGCACATAGCTCTTATGGCAGGCTTTCCGGGCAACGTAACGGTCATTTTGCACTGTTTGCCTACCCTTACGGCTGGCGCTACGAATATTATTGACACTCATATTGCAACTGCGTCGTACGTAGTCCAAGGTCCAAATCAGCAAATAAGTTCTGTATTTCTTGTCAAACTGCATTCACTTCAGACTCAGGGATGCATTTGCCGTTGGCTCCCACACAGTGTATGGTGCTGAAGTGTGCCCTAAATGCTGACCGATTCTCTTCAAAAGCGTCCGTTGAGGCGTGGCCGTGGCAGACCCCAGGCCGGGGGTGCGAGAGAGCGAGGCCCCGAGCTCGAGCGCGGGTGGCCGTCGCGCGAGTGGGTCTCAGAGTGCTCGCTGGGATGGCCCGGCCGGGCGCGTGTTGGATGAGATGCGATGGCGCGCGTGTGTTAATGGTCTGAGGGGCGGATGACTGGTTCGGCAGCTCGACAGGCCGCCAGGTAGGATCGCTACTGCCCGCCGGAGCTCTCCGCCCGGCCGGCCTCTGTCTCTTCTGACCCGCCGTTACCCAGTGACCTCTCATTCTCCTCTGCTCCCGTCAGTCCCAGTCACTCAGTCCGTCCCTAGCTCCTCTGCTCCCGTCAGTCCTAGTCACCCAGTCCGCCCCTCGCTCCCGTCAGTAACTCAGTCCGTCCCTCGCTCCTCTGCTCCTGTCGGTCCCAGTCACCCAGTCCGTCCCTCGCTCCTCTGCTCCCGTCAGTCCCAGTCACCCAGTCCACCCCTCGCTCCCGTCAGTCACTCAGTCCGTCCCTCGCTCCTCTGCTCCCGTCAGTCCCAGTCACCCAGTCTGCCCCTCGCTCCCGTCAGTCACTCAGTCCGTCCCTCGCTCCTCTGCTCCCGTCAGTCACCCAGTCCGTCCCTCGCTCCTCTGCTCCCGTCAGTCACCCAGTCCGTCCCCTCGCTCATCTGCTCCCGTCAGTCCCAGTCACCCGGTCCGTCCGGTGGCTTTGTCCGGTCTGGTCCATCTCCACTACCGATATTCGTCGGCGAACCTTTCGCAGTTGACCGTTGTGGATCTTGCGTTACCGTGACCTGACTGCTCCTGTTTGTGTCCTGACCGCGGGCTGCTCGGTGTACACAAAACGTGCACGATCCTATGTGTCCTGTCAGCCCCCCCCCCCCCCGGACCGCTGGTAGGTACATACATATACAGGCAGCTCAGTTATTCACTTGTCGCCCGGTGGCCACGTCCTGTTACGGTGTGCTGAAATCTGTAGTCTGTGCTCCTCTGCCGCAGGCCTGTCCCGTCATCGTGTCGGACTAGCGACGTGCTTTCTCTAACGATCTGTTGACGTCAGCACTGCCTGCAAGTAGTATTTGACGTGCTGATTGGTGTGCGCACGGCGCCCGTCCCGGCCACCGCTGACCCCTTGCTCTCATGGCCAGGACCTCAAGGACTACATGCGCCAAGCCGGCGAGGTGACCTACGCGGACGCGCACAAGGACAAACGCGGAGAGGGGTGAGTGTCTGCCACCGAGCCACGATGGCGCCTGGGTTGGAGAAACTTGACCATCGCGTGCGATCAACACTGTTATTGCTTGCGAAATATTCTCGAATAATCGGGCTGAGAAAATGAATTGTCTGTAAAATTGTCAATTGAAACCTGTCAGGTAAATGTTTCCTCTGGCCATCATCTGAGTCTATGAGCATTGTGCATATTACACATCGAATAGGATTTCGTGCTGAAATACTAGGTAGTTTGTCCGTCCGCCCGTCAGTGTGGTGGAGTTGGCCAGCTGTGGCTGTGTCCTGACGTGTGTCCGCCCGTCAGTGTGGTGGAGTTCGCCAGCTACTCGGACATGAAGAACGCACTAGACAAGCTGGACGACACGGAGCTCAACGGACGCCGCATCCGCGTCGTTGACGACACGCGCCGCGCTCGCCGCCGCAGTGGCAGCCGCAGCCGCAGCCGGAGCCGGAGCCGCTCGCGTCGCCGCAGCCGCTCCCGCAGCGGGTAAGCTGCCGGGCCGGCACACGACCGGGATCGGGGGGGGGGGGGGGGGGGGGGGAGGACGGGCATGACTAGACACTGGCCGGCACCCGACTGTGAAGTGTGGTCTCCCTGGGGGAGAAAGGCATGGCTAGACGCTGGCCGGCACATGACCGGGGGCTGCCTCCCTGGGAGAGACAGCGATGGCCAGACGCTCCGGGCAGCGCCATCGCTACGCTCTGTCAATGTTACTGCGTTTGTGTTGCTCCTGGTGAACGATATCAATCGATATATCAAATGGGATTTTTATAAATGATAGTTTATTAAATTACCTTATTACCTTAAAAGGACTATCCCACATTAACATTATATTTGAGTTGAGATGGCCATTTTGATGGCTTGGCATTGCAATTAAGTATGGTAGCAGTTAGAACAACCGCAATGATCTAATCAAAAAGATATTCGAGTTTGATTTTAACATCTGTAAAAAAATAAGGCACATGTGTCTCGCTTGAATAGGGCCTCTAAACCGACAGCGTCGTCTCTCTTCCGACTGGTAATGATAGTCGACTTGTTTTAAGGTCAGCCTTGGAATATTTTCGCCTTTCATTTCTCGATCCCCGGGTGGTTCGCAATCTAGAGGCTAGCACTATCAGCTGGAGTTGATGCAGCAGTTGGCCGCCAGGGACCGCTAGGCAGCCAGGGTGTTGTGACGTCGCAAGCAAATGGTACCAGTTAAACATTTAACGCTAAATATTTATTTATTTATAAATGAATGAATCAATCAATATTTAGTGGTACAATTTGCTTGCGACGTCATAACACCCTGGCTCACTAGCGGTCTGGCGGCCAACTGCTGCAACAACTCCAGCTGATAGCGCTAGCCAATCTTAGACACCGGGTGGTTCTGTTTTTCTGTGCAATAGATGTTGACAAAAAAAAAATGTCCCATACATTTGGATGCACAAAGGATTTCCGTTATTTAAAAAAAACGACGTCACCAACTCAACTTTCCGCTTAAAACTAAAAGTTGAATATCTTCCAAGATAAGTTTTTTCGGAAAAGTTCACGAACATGTTTTGATGACCTCGCCTGGCATGTAGACATACAATTAAGTGTGATTCGACAACTTAAAAAAGGGGGGTCATTCCTTTTAATAAGGTGAGAGGTCGTCTTCTTTATTTCTGCCTTTTGGTGTGTTGATATTGTTTGGTAGCTGGTTTGTCGGTGCTGTAGGCCGTTATCAGTGATACTCTTCCGATGCTCGCTGCGGCGGATAGAGGGCTGAGCACAGAACTAACTAAATAAAGTTTGTGCTCTCCAGGTCGCGATCCAGGTCTCGATCCAAGTCCCGCTCCAAGTCTCGGTCCAGGTCCCGATCCAAGGACCGCCGGTCTCGCTCCAAGGACCGCCGCTCCAAGTCTCGCTCCAAGGACCGTGGTTCCAAGTCCAGGTCCAACGGACGCGATGACAAGTCCCGCTCCAAGTCGAAGGAGCGCGAAGCCAGCGCCGACAGAGACCGCAATGGATCCCGGGACAGGTACGGTGTCTTTTTTTTGCTCTCAAAAACTTTGACAAACAACAATGGAGCCAAATGTAATGTAGTGTGCACATGTCAAGCTGTGCATATTTCATAAGAGCGTCGCCCAAGCTTTTCCTGCTTAGTTCTGATGTCGTCGGAGTAGAGCATTGTCCCGTCACATGATCATATAACGGTTTTTAATGTCATTAATATTTTCCAGGTCCAGGTCCAAGGAAAGGGATGCTGACAGAAAGTCAAGATCTGCATCGAAGAGCAAGGCCCGGTAGGGAATTGCTACGGCACCTCGTGTATACTATACCCAAATGAGCCGCATTGGCTATGCCCGGGATACGGGCTGGAGGGAATAACGAACGAGCAAGCAAGCTTATCGCGGGCTAATTTTGCTCATTTGGGAGTGTCGGTTGCATGTAATATGACTTAATGAGCTCTCAGCTGTTTCGCCACAATTTAGCCAAATTCAAACATCGGCTGTGATCTTGCGAAACTATGGGCGAATCTGTTCCAAAGGTCTGCCTCAAGTCACGTTTAGCTTTCGATGGATAGCCGCCTCCAATGTTCCGTTTTTGACTGATGTTTCTCCGACAGGTCCCGGTCCGGATCGCGCGACGCTGAGCCGCGGGCCCGCTCCCGCAACCGCAGCCGCTCCCGTTCCAGGTCCGGCTCGCGCGGGGAGAACAACTGAGCTGAGCTGCACGTGCGGCCGGCGTCGCCTGCCTTTCCCTCCATGTATTTTCCCGTCGCCGATACGTCCGCGCCCTTTAGCTGTAGGCCGCTGCGTAGTCGGACCCGGTGCGGCGCAGTCTGCGGGTGAGAGCGGACGGTGCGCGGTGTGGTGTATCAGCTGGTGTTTGGTTCAAACGTGGCGTCCGGAGTCTCTGGCTGCTTGCAGCGGAGCTGCTGACTGGTCACTAAATGTCGATACGTGGCGTGAGCTGGTCATTTCGCACTCTCTCAACCTCATGCCCCGTTTGCCCATGAATGTGTCAGCTGAAGGGTTATTCACCAATACACTTATCATCCGGGAGTGATTTTTTTGTGTGTGCATTTCTTGAGGTATTTGCCTAAATGAATTCGATAGTTATGTACAGCATAGGCGTAGCCACCTTCCGAAAGTAGGTGGGGACCCGAAAGTAGGTGGGGACTGAGGGACTTTGAAGTCCATTCTTTCCATGCAACGCCTTTAGGCGTAATGTTAAAATCTGAAAATGTTACTGGGGACTGATCCCCAGTGACCCCAGTGGTGGTTACGCGCCTGATGTACAGGCGGTGATGAGCATTTACTGCTCTGCCTGAAGAATCATGGAGGATCGCAGGCACTGGCTGACTCAGAACAAGAGCTAATATCAATGGTGACTTGCACAAGTACTGGAAGATGAGATGTAAGAATTAAGATAATGCTTGCTTATTATGCTAAAAGTGGAAGAAAACGAGCGCTGGAATACGATTTGAAACTAACTTTGTTTTAGACGAATTTTTGTCGTTGCGCAGAATTCGTACCGAGATCGGCGCTTTGCTTCCACAGTAGCTATAGTGTCCAGTGACGTCACCAGCAGTCATCTGACTCGAGGTCATTTGATTTCTGAGAAAACCATGGAAGATGAAAAGCAGGAATGACTCATTCTTGCTTTTCATCCCACTGGCCGACGGCATTTGGATGTATTGCCTTTGAACATCGACATGCTGGGACATCCAACTGAAGAAAAAAATTGTGTCATAAATCTAGTCTGAATCTTGTATACGGATCGATGTCTGAGATCAGATCCGCGCTTAGCCGAGTTTGTTGCCCCATAAATGATTTAAAAAACTTCGGCGCTGCGAAATTTAGGGGATGCATAATTCCAGGGTAGTTGATTATAGCATAATGCTATCTGATCCACTTCTTTGTTGGGAAATCCTATTTTATCTACCGTGGGGAATCCGGAATGGTCAAGCGCAGGGGTGTCATGCCTATCTCCGTAACGTGTGTGCGTATCATAAGTGCCGAGGGTTCACAAGTGCCCAGGGTTCATAATGCCCCAAACGTGATTGGCTAATGAGGAGGCAGGATGAACGTCAGCTTGACCAATAGGATCGGCTGCTAGACAGCAGGAGGCGGAGCCTATCTCAAGCGTCGTTCGGGTATACTCTGACAGCACAGCCCGGTATTGGTAGGGCACACGGGGGCGCAGTCACGCACCGTCAGCTGACTAGAATGGAGTGTTTTTTAAGATGTGCGTACAAAGCGATTGGGAGTGTCGACCAATCAGCGACGGTTACTGGTGATCGCTGATTGGTGGACGTTTCTGATGATATTACAATGAACATCGACTATAAACTACGGTAATTAGAGCTCTACCGACTCCAGAAAATGGGGCTGCTTCAGGATTTTTCCTCTTATTCCAAAAACCATTGACGACGATATGAAAGTAAAGTCTACTAAATTCGAATGAAGTTATCAAATGAATATAAGGTTTTAACTGAAATAAATAGGGTTGAGATGCACAATAGCAATGAAATTACCAGACTTAGTATTCGTTGTATCGTAATTTGTGGCAATAAGCAAAAACATTTCTTAGAGTTCATCGACACATTGACTTCTCTTATCATCTATCGGCATTGTTAGAGATGGCTGTTATCCTCCAGAGGGACGAGGTATGATGTTTAGTTAGATCCTTTTCATACAACATATAACGTTGTTTGATTTGTGTTCCTCCATTGGGGTACATTTATCCTCCTGCACTTGCGTCCGCCACATATGTTTATTATTTGTAAACTTGTTATTGTTTTAAAATAACTTCATAGTAGAGCCGCCACTTTAAATCTATGTACCCGTTAACAGTAGTATAAGTTGCCTATACTGGCTTCCTTTAGTATTTCTTTTAACTTCGACTGGGCACTTCTTGACCATAAAAGTGCTCACCAAGTAAAGCTGATTTTGTTTCCAACTTGGGGTTCATAACTGGAAAATGCCCTTTCAGCATGAGAATCCTCCGTCCCCCCCCCCCCCCCCCCCACCCACACACGCACACTTTCAGGTGGCGACGCCCCCGCTTCAAATCTAGGAGAAAAGCTGACGACGCCGAACCCAAAGTGAACTGGAAACTCTGACAAACTACGTGAATATATAGCAAGCAAATGATGCACCATTAACTACACTTCGCTAAGAAGATAAACTTGGTTGACTAATGCGCGCATTTCAATAATTTGCAGTTCGTCTCGTAGGAAAAACGCAGCCGATCTACGATTATGTCAAAGTTGACGTCAGTCTATGTCAAAGTTGACAGCTCAACCCAGCATGCTAAGAAGATATCTTGTCACAAATACAACTTATCATTACCTGATCATCATACCCAATCACGTGTCTGACCAAAGATTGCTCATCTGGAAACGCTGGTTCCTGACTCCAATAATGTAGACACTCGTTAGTGACCTCTGTCTTGATTGTCTGAGGACAACAGGCTGCCATAATGCAAACCGGGCCGCAAGGGCAACGGCAGCAGAGCCGTATCAATATATTTAGAACAGGCCTTGGTGCTTGCACGAATACTAGCAGAGCGCAAGACATTTTCCACTTCATATCAATGAAATTCAGAAAGCATGTAAGAACAGTATGAGTCACTGAGATATAATCATGAGCTTGGGCAAGTTTTGTGAAATGAAACCGTCACATGGTTCAACCATATTTCCCAGGAATATTACTTCAACGATGCATGCTTATTAGCTAACGCAACTCAACAGTGATAGTCGTCTTTAGAGCACATCAGCCCACGCTCCGTAAAAAAGCAGCCTCATCTTGATCAACGCCAATCTTTATTAAAAAGACTATTATTTATCATTAGACAATCATTTTATTACACAAAACATTCACTTATACTGCACTTCGTTTGCCATTTAATAGAATGCACACAATCATAGGCGTAGGAACAGGGGGGCGGCCGCCCCCCCCCCCCAACAGTTTGGATTTTAACATTACGCCTATGGGCGTTGCATGGAAAGAATCGACTTCAGAATGCCTCCTGCCCCCCACAACTTGAACATAGTTCCTACGCCCCTGCACACAATGGAATACGCATATCTTATGACAAAAATACAAAGCATGTAAATATAGCTGACTACTTCATCAGAAGACACATCACACAGGCATTGACCGCCTCCTTCAGCCGCCGACTCCACTAACGCCGTCTCGACCAGCTAGCGCAGCGCACACCAGACTCGTCAGGCCAGTGCCGCCGCAGCCCTGCAGCCGGACCAGCCGGCAGTACTTCTCCACCAGCAGGCTCTCGGTGAGCGCGTACAGCCAGTCGCAGCTCCGCCGGCACTGTTTCACTTCGCGCAGCCGACGCTCACTAGCGCACGACACGTAGTCGGCGTATTCCGGTGCCAGCGCACGATAGCGCCGGTCATCCTCCAACGCGGCCTGAACAGTGTGATGCCAGCTCCCTTCAGGGCATGACAACTTCAGATCATCCGTCACGACAACGAACACCTGCAGGTCGACTGCCTGCCATTCCAGCGTCGCCAGGCACGTCTGTAGGCTGATGGTGGCCAGCAACCAGCATGTCGTCTTGGTAGCGAGAGGCGATCAGTGCCAGCGGTATGCGGACGCGACCTCGGCTCGATGTCCAGCTTCCTGCCAAAGAACATAAGCATGCCGAAATCAGTACATTGAAAATGGTATCAGCTACTTATCGAGTGTCTGCAACAGTCACATGAAATGTCATGCAACATGCAAATGTCATGCATGTCAATGTCATGCAATGAAATCATGCAACAGTCATGACAGCCTGGAATACAATGGGTTGACCAAATGGAACTCAAAATGGCCAAAACTTTTGTTGCAAACGAGTGTTGTAACTCATTTTTATAAAGAAATCATCCAATTCACAAATAGCTGGAGGTGGAGGAGGATCTTTTCACACAACTACATTTTAAATTACCCAGCATTTTATTGAATAATTTGACACTGAATCTTAATACATCAATTAATCTATCAATGCATCCATACTCTCTTCTCCACACAAATATCTCCAATCTGCACCACACTACCTTCCCCACCCCTCAACTTGCCAGCAATGTCACCTGTTTTGTTGCATGGTGTCCTTGAGGTAGCACAGGTCGTCAGTTGAGGTGGACAGCAGCGTCGCCAGACCAAGCAGTGATAACAGCTGCTCACTGCTTGGTGTCAGCACAGAACTCAACCTAGAAAAAAAAACAAATATTGCTTAGTGAAATGCTAAGGTATATGTGAATCAGTAAATTGTTACTGCTGCCCCAAAATGCCAAAAGCTGCCCCAAAATGCCAAAAGCTGCCCCAAAATGCCAGAAGCTGCCCCAAAATTTAAAATGCTGCCCCAAAATTTCAAAAAGCTGCCCCAATTTGTATGTGTTGGTGCCAGCCCTTGTGACCCTACCCCAACAAGATCTTGTTGAAACTTGCCACGTTTTGCAGACTGGCTGGTAGGGCTACAGCGCAGCGAGCAAAGCATTTTAAACGTTGGTCCCTGCAACTGTAATTGCTGTAAAGGTTAGGTCAGGTTTGATTATTAGTAATATTAGTAATATCATAATCAAACATGACCTAACCTTTACAGCAATTACGGTTGCAGGGACCATGTTTAGAACGTTCTGCTTGCTGCAACCCTACAGGGGGGCTGTTGCCCCCTGGACCATCTTGTAGACCGTACATCAGAATCTGGTGACATCATACAGACTTGAGGCTTCCATATGACTTCAGACCAACAACGGTGATAGTAACCTTGAACCTTGATTTTTCCAGATACCGCTGAGGGTGGCACTGCAACATAATTACCCTGTAACCTAGTTTGAGGTTGGGTAAGCTGCTGTAACCCAGGGAGAAGTCCCAACCTCAGACATTTCATGCTATCAGAATTAAACAATACCAACAAACTAAAGCACAGTGCATCAGAATCACCTGCGTTATGACAGCATAAAGTCACGACAGCGGACAGCATGAAAAGGTTAGGATGTGTCCGGAGATTGGACTTTTACACTATTTTACTTGGTATTTAGGACCTGACAAACAAGATGCAGGCTTGTAAATTGGCAGTCATCTTAAACTGCATGTTTGAAGTTCCATTAACATGCTTCCGCACAGCAGCATTGTTCATACAATGGGGACAATATTGTTGCCTGCCATATGCCAGGTTGAGGCAGTGTTCATCCCCATTATTTTATTGTAACAACACTTAAAATTTAGCCATGAATTTCGATAGGGCTTAACTTGAGATCACACAGAACCTGGGTACGAAGAATATATCGGGCCTTGGAATATATGACAATTGAAAGTAAACGAAAAAAACACCAGCAAACCTTAGCCTAGCCCAAGGCTATGCCTAGCCCTCAAGCACATCAGCCTTCAAGGTCATAAGTGCTGTTCACAACGACCAGGCCGTGGCGAAGTTTAGCTGACGTCACAATTACGTCACGGAAACAGACGCAGCATGAAACAAGACCAGCATCAGTTCCAGCATAGTTCCGACTAGGCCTGAGCGCTGTTCGGCACACGCTACTAGCGCTTTTCGCTAGCTGACGTCACAATTACGTCACGGAAACAGACGCAGCATGAAACAAGACAGAACTCACAGAAGCACTTCCAGACTCTGCTGCAGGGGCATATCACATCTTTGTTTGTTTTTATTTCAGTTTGATTTGTCTCATGCGCCACTATTGAAACACATCCGCTAGCGCTTTCGCCGCTTCTGCGATTTTTAACTAGCAGAAATAGCCTCTCCGCAGGCTACACGGTTCCTATCGTGACGTATTCCCTTGCTGGGTTTTCATTGGCTGACGCCCGGTTGCCATGGAGAACGAAAGCGCTACTAGCGGCCGCTAGCGTGCGTCCGAACAGCGCTCTGCTGGCAATCCCCTCGTGACATCACCGCGAGGACGCCCGAGGGCATATTAACATGCTAAGGCTATGGAGGTCGAGGAGTTTTCCATATTGAGTTTCGAACATTTCTAAATACTATTTATTTGAAAAATGCATGTTGCCATGTTCGCTACTGCTTCTTCTATCCAGATCCGGGGTCGATATATACATAACGGGTCATCTACTTCAATGGCAAGACGTTTACCAGCATCATGTAAGCCAGCCACTAAGGGCGACTTTTGGTACCATTTAGTACGATTATCACCCCAAATGTCATGAGCCACTTTGGAATGTACGGTTTGGAGTACGGTTTAGTTTACATGCGACGGATGGATGAATTACAGAGTTGATATAGATAAGATAATTATGTAGGGTAGCGTTTTTTTAGGTTAAGAAAATATTATTTGAATTTGACGAATATATTAACCCTCGCCCTGGTTGGGAGGGAGTCATGCCGACCCCATTCTTTCGGGAATAGCAGGAAAACTGCGACGCGTAGCACCGCAAAATTTGGCACAGCTATTCTGGCATCAACTACTCACATTGTGTTAACATTTTGACCTCACGTCATCTCCGGTCAGGTTACCAGGTCACGTCAAGTGACCTTACCTCCAAAAATGTTTGAGGTCGTTCCAATGCCACAGTATTTGTCGGAGATATTTGAAAATTGCAGTATTGCATACGGGCATACGGACGTATCCTTCTCGTTGCGACTCTCGGACTTGGAAGTTGGGCCTCAGGTACTTGAGGACCACGAGCCGCCACTAGTTACAACCTCTTCGCTTTCCGCAATCACGACAATTCATGACCAGCATCAGACATTGTCACTGTTTACTACATATATTCGAGCACATATGGCACGCAAATAGTGCTGAACTTCCCCACACACGTATCACATTTCATTGCATTACTTGAGCACATCCTGGAACACATTCCTTCGAAATCATGGCACATACCAAGAGACAACAGGCAGCAGAAAGCAGAAACTGGCAAAGATACTGACTACACGTCGCGCCAACAGAATACGCTACAAAATAACGAAGAAGCGCGTTATCTACGCGGCCTGAGAGAAACGTGATAGAACACATAATATACACATTAGGGTATGTCACTTGTCACAGCGCACACTCTACCACCAATATTATCATGCGCTGCACCCACAAACACACAAATGTACCACTCGTTTCCTCTCATCTTTAACCGCCATCCGGCGCCCAGTGTTCGAAGTTTCTCCTATTCTCTTAACATTGGCGACCTTAGCGCCTCTATTGGTGGCTGGCAGAACTAAGTCCCCCGTTTCGGTTTGGGCTACATTACTTCGTCTCAAAAGCTAGTAAAGCTGTGACATCATCATTTTGCATTTCATAATGCCTCATGATTCATTAGGCACCGCACAGTAGGCATTCAATGGCAGTGAGTGTGTGTGTGTGTGGGGGGGGGGGGGGGGGGGGTGGCAACTGACCGTGCCGGCCGAGAGCGACGAACACGCTCGGTCAGTGAGACGGTACGTGTCGTATGACAATGACGGGGCGACACGATCTTGTCGTCCGACACCACCAGATGACTGAGACTCGCAACGCGACGAGCAGAGGTTTGGGCTACATTTGGGTCAGTCAAGAAGCGTCCGTGGGTCGGTGCGCTACTATGGCCAGTGTTTAGTGCCTTGAGCCCTTTCCCCGTGATACGCTAGTGCTATGGCTAAACGTAGCCGGTCCAAACACTTCGCTCTGGGAGCTCTGTGTGACCTACCATCAAATCAGTTTCCGACAAACAAGGACACTGTCAATTATATCAGACTTATGCACAGTGAGCATTCAGTCGTTTGGGGGAAAAGACAAGCAGAGAAAGATATACAAACCGGCCGCTGAGAAGATAATCAAGATGTGGGAGCGAGAGGGCATTCCTACGCTGCAGGTCACGAGCGTCGCGCGCAAGTTGGAGCTGTGTTACACAAAGTTCCGAAATTTGAACAAAGTCAAGAAAAGTCAGCGCAGTGAAAAAAACAGATGAGTCAACAGTTCTTCAGGAAGCTATTCGACATAGCCCTCTGCAAATGTCTGCAACGCTGCAGCTGCCCCCGAGAGAACCGAGTGCCGCCTGGCGAGGTCACGTTTATAAGGGATCAAAGGGGGCCCCGCAAGCAGTTCATCGGTGGTTTGGACACTGTTGAGAGTCACCGGCGTCAGGCAGCAGCACACCCAAGGCAGAGTCTGCCCCGGCAAGAAGGACGGAGTATGGTATCGGTCGAGTCCGGAGATCTGTAAGGGAAAGAGACTGAAGTAACTGAGGGACCCAGCGAAGTTGCAGCCCCCAGCGTCTACATGGAAGCTGGACCGTCTGGTCTGCAGGCTAGCAGCAGTACAGACGACCGTGAGAGCTCCGTGAACACGTCTGATGACAACTTGAAATGGAATGTCCACGGAACCGATACGACAGATTTGAATCGGGAGAGACTTGACAATACGGCTTTAGCGGCTGATCGGTTTGGACTATCAACTCGTGCTGTAGCTGCAATAATCAATGCTTTCCAAGAAGACATCGGTCGCATAGATAAGAACGACACGTCGCTGGCAGTTGATCAAACAAAAAAAGTGGCGGGAGAGAAATCGGTTGAGACGATGTCAGCCCAAGAGCGAGAGCGAGACTACGGTCAAGATTTCAGAGCTCTATATTTCGATGGCCGAAAAGATCGCACCGCCGTCGGACGATCAACAGAAACAGTAGATGAACATGTGTCAGTAGTAGCTGAGCCAGGAGGCCAATACCTCGGGCACTTCACACCGGACACTGGCCGGGCAATGGACCAAGCTGGCAGTTCTCGATACTATCGCTGAAATCAGCGTCGCTGACGTATGTGTTCTTGGATGCGATGGCACGGCTGTGAACACGGGGCGCTATGGCGGTGTGTGCCGTCTTCTCGAACTGAGTCAAAACCGGCCCTACACTGGTTCATTTGCCAGTTACACGGAAATGAACTGAACCTACGGGAGGTGTTCCGTCAGTTAGATGGAGAGACCTCGGGACCAAGGTCATTTTCTGGCCCTCGGCAAGGCTGCCAGCGGTAACGTACACCGCCTTCCAGTCAGCACCTTCCAGCCGGTGAGCAGTGAAGTTCCAGAGCTGCCCTAGGCAGTATTCTCGGAGCTGAGCACCGATCAGCAGCTGCTGTACACACTGGCCAAGGCCGTGGAGGCTGGTCACATCTCTCAAGAGGATGCCAACCGAAAAATCGGACCAGTGAACCATGCCAGGTACGCACAAAGACTGAATATTCATACTGTTATAGGCAATTGGTTTATCTTGTCACCAAAATAGCAAAGTGAGGAGGGGCGGAAGTCTTACTTTACAGTTCACTCATAACATATTTGCATATTTGCACTCACATTAACGTACGTTTCTGATAGCGTGCCTAATTTGCGTTTATTTCAAGAAAGCATTTGTTCGACACCATGCATACGTTCATTCCGTTTTATTATACTCATCTACCCGCCATTATCTTCCTTTAACATCGATAATAACATCTACCATATGCTATATCGTATATTACTAATGCTATCCTGCATCCCCCCCCCCCCGCTCCAGGTGGCTGACTGGCAACAAGACTACTGCGCCTGTACGTGTCCAGCGAGAACCCTACCGACCAGCTAAAGCAGCTGGTAGAGAACCTCATGGAGCGCTACATTCCAATGTGGTTTAATATCCGACTGCACAGCAGCTGCGAAAACGGCTCAAAGAACCTGATGCGGAGCGTGGAATTACTGCGACTCCTGCCCGAGGGACTGCCGGATGTGATGGCGTTGGACGATTTGTCTGCGGCCCGCCGGCGGCTGGCTCCGCCGCTCCGGCCGCCAGCTAGCCCGGCCTCGGGCCGCTGGACGCGGTCACGTGATCGCCCACGGCCGCGGGTCAGCGTCCGGGGTCGGCGTGCGGCCGGCCGGACTCTGGGTCGGGACGCGGTGGCGCGAGCAGCTGCCGCTGCTCCCCTGTCTTTGTCTGTTCGTTTGAAGCCATACAGAGACCCGCAGTGTACCGTGAAGCGTTCTTATTTGCGATATCGGACCACGGCATGGCGCGGTCGGTAGGACCTGGCGCGGTCGGTACTTGTCTAAGTCAACATAATTATTCACCAGTTTAACGTAAATAAGTGAACATGTCACGCGAACACTCTGCACCGACGGCCGGTGCGCTGCAACAAGTACTTCCAGTGAACAGCACTTCCTGGCTGGGGCGAGCTGTACAGCCTGATCAACTCGACCTGGCGACGGACCGTGGCGACGCGTTTCGCGCGTGGAAGGAAAGATGGGAATACTTCTGCCTCCTGTCGAGCATACCGGGGATGGGCGAGAGGCTCGACTTCGCAAAACTCGAGGCGGACCTGCATAGCCTCGGCATCCACTCCTTCTGGGATCCGGCTCTGACCCCGAATGAGCGACGGACTGTCGCAGCCGTACTGAGACAGCTGTCCTCGTGCGGGGACTGTGGACGAGCCGGACACTCTTCGTCCGTCCGCACCTCCAGCGAGCCCGCGCCGCTGCCACCGCCGCCGCCGACCAACGAGCCTCTTCCGGCGCTGGCACCGCCTCCGTCGCGGTCGCCTCTGCCTCCTCCGCAGTCGCCTCTGCCTCCGCCACGGTCTCTTCCGGCTCTTCCGGCACTGTCAAGCCTACCGGGGATGGGCACCGTACCCCGGCGATTACCGCTGCCAGGCCAGACTCCGCCGCTGCCAGGCCGGCCTCCGCCGCTGCCAGGCAAGCCTCCGCCGCTGCCAGGCCAGCCTCCGTCGCTGCCGGGCCAGCCACCACCGCTGCCAGGCAAGCCTCCGCCGCTGCCAGGCCAGCACCCGCCGCTGCCAGACCAGTCTCCGCCGCTGCCAGGCAAGCCATCGTCGCTGCCAGGCCAGCCTCCGTCGCTGCCGGGCCAGCCACCACCGCTGCCAGGCAAGCCTCCGCCGCTGCCAGGCCAGCACCTGCCGCCGCCAGACCAGTCTCCGCCGCTGCCAGGCAAGCCATCGTCGCTGCCAGGCCAGCCTTTGCCGCTTTCAAGCGAGCCACCGTTGCTGCCAGGGGAGCCTCCGCCTCTGCCAGGTCAGCCTCCACCACTGCAGTCTATGCCGGGCGAGCCAATGCCGCTGTCGCCGCTGCCGCCGCTTCCAGGCGAGTCCCCGCTGCCAGGCCAGCCTCCGCCGCTGCCGGGCCGGCCTCCGCCGCTGCCGGGCCAGCCTCCGCCGCTGCCGAGCCAGCCTCCGCCGCTGCCGAGCCGGCCTCCGCCGCTGCTAGGCCAGCCTCCGCCGCTGTCAGACCGGCCTCCGCCGCTGCCGAGCCGGCCTCCGCCGCTGCTAGGCCAGCCTCCGCCGCTGTCAGACCGGCCTCCGCCGCTGCTGGGCAATCCTCTGCCACTGCCGTCGCTGAAAGTTGAGCCACCACCGCTGCTGCCCGGCGAGCCATCGCCGCTGCCGGGCGAGCTGCCGTCGCTGCCGCGGCGGCCGGAGTCTGGAGCCGCTGTCTGGCCGCCGCCGGAGCCTGGAGTCGCTGTCTGGCCACGGCCGGAGTCTGGAGCCGCTGTCTGGCCGCCGCCGGAGCCTGGAGTCGCTGTCTGGCCGCCGCCGGAGCCTGGAGTCGCTGTCTGGCCGCCGCCGGAGCCTAGAGTCGCTGTAAGGCCGCCGCCGGAGACTGGAGCCGCTGTCTGGCCGCCGCCGGAGCCTGGAGTCGCTGTCTGGCCGCCGCCGGAGCCTGGACCCGCTGTCTGGCCGCCGCCGGAGCCTGGAGTCGCTGTAAGGCCGCCGCCGGAGCCTGGAGCCGCTGTCTGGCCGCCGCCGGAGACTGGAGTCGCTGTCTGGCCGCCGCCGGAGCCTGGAGCCGCTGTCTGGCCGCCGCCGGAGACTGGAGTCGCTGTCTGGCCGCCGCCGGAGACTGGAGCCGCTGTCTGGCCGCCGCCGGAGCCTGGAGTCGCTGTCCGGCCGCCGCCGGAGCCTGGAGCCGCTGTCTGGCCGCCGGAGTCCGGAGTCTCTGTCCGGCCGCCGCCGGAGCCTGGAGCCGCTGGTTGACACCGCAGATTGTGTGTGGCAGACTGTTGGGAGGGAGGGAGATGTGATGGCGTTGGACGATTTGTCTGCGGCCCGCCGGCCGCTGGCTCCGCCGCTCCGGCCGCCAGCTAGCCCGGCCTCGGGCCGCTGGACGCGGTCACGTGATCGCCCACGGCCGCGGGTTAGCGTCCGGGGTCGGCGTGCGGCCGGCCGGACTCTGGGTCAGGACGCGGTGGCGCGAGCAGCTGCCGCTGCTCCCCTGTCTTTGTCTGTTCGTTTGGAGCCATACAGAGACCCGCAGTGTACCGTGAAGCGTTCTTATTTGCGATATCGGACCACGGCACCGGACAGCATTCGCCCAGTACTGCAGCGGAACGGTACTGGGCGCACCCGGAGGCGCTCTTACTGGCCATGGTCGCTGATACAGACCCAGAAGTGCGAGACCAAGCGGTAACGACGATAGAGCAGTGTCGCCGGCAGTCGCAGCAGCAGAATGTCCGACCATTCAAGCTCCCGTCAGTCAACTTCGCGGCCGAGAAGTACACCGACTTGTTGGACTGGAATGCAGAGCTGATCACCGAGCCGCCCCTGACGATGGCTCTCAGCGACGCACAGCTGGATGGCCTCCGGAACGCGCCGCTGGTTGTGCTCCCGTATCCAGTTCAAACAGTCGCTGTGGAACGTGCTGTCAAGGTGGTAACGGAGGCGGCCAGCAACGTGGTCGGGGAAACGCAACGACATGGCTGGATCTGCAACAGGCTCCGTCACCGTGGGAGACTGCCAGCTGTCACTAGCAAAAAGTCATTCACAAAGAGCCTGACTGGATGCTAGATTCATTCGCACCATTGTAGTAGCTGCTACAACGGTACATATGATGGTAGTGTTTACCGCACTCGTTTTTTTTTGTTAGTTATCAGCAGAGTTTTGTGCTTTTTGTCCAAGTTAGTACGTTTTTTTGTAGTTAATTTAGACCGCGCTCTGCTGCTCCGGACAAGCATTTGTCACGCATCTGTACTTCGGCAAGTCCATGCATTTCCTTATCACTTGTTAATATCGGCATTGTTATTCACTGATTTAACTGTTGTTTCACTGCTTAGTTCATATATGTGAAGACGAATATCTTCTCAGGAATATATTCATGCGCATTTTACTGATTATGTTCTCCCAAAAAGGCCACATCGACTTATGGACACCGCTCGGCGAAGTAGTTCCACTGCCCGCCGATAGGGGCGCTGTGGTCGCAATAGTTAAGGAATGGGAGAAACTTTGATCGCTCGGCGCCCGATGGAGGCAAAAGATAAGAAGGAACGAATGACATAATTGTTTCCACACATGCCGCACATGATAAAATCGGTGGTAGAATTTGATCGGGAAGAAAAAGTATCCGAGTGACACCCTAATACACATCGTAAGCTAAATCGACTAAAAATAAAGCCTTTAGTCTGGCCATAAGAAGAAAAACTGCGTACAATATATGTATTACGGAAGTGAAATGCTTCTACGAGCAGCAAATGACACTATGCCTGTATGTTTACATGTTGGAGGACGGCTTCGCTAGTCTAGCATACAACCTGGGGGCATCTAATTCCAACATGCAATAGGCCCAGCTAGGGTCGAGCCTACGCTACAACAGCACACACCAGAGTATTTCTTCTCGCCGGCCTGCCAACACCGGTATCCACCGTTTCACTCAGTGATAGTACACGGCATACAGGGAGGACCACCAACAGCCGCAGCTTCCCTCAACACCGCATCAATGAGCTTCCCACAGCACCCTGCCGAAAACTGTACCGAACACACACACATAGTCCCACCAGCACCACCGCTCTGGCACCATCCACCGTTACCCGCCGCCACCACTGTCCACCGCTCGCCGTGCTACCGATCACCGCCCGCCGCCTCAGAACGGCAAGTTCAGTCTCCAGCGTCCAGCAGCGCTGTGGCCAGTCCAGCAGCGCTGTGGCCAGTCCAGCAGCGCGGTGGCCAGTCCAGCAGCGCGGTGGCCAGTCCAGCAGCGCGGTGGCCAGTCCAGCAGCGCGGTGGCCAGTCCAGCAGCGCGGTGGCCAGTCCAGCAGCGCGGTGGCCAGTCCAGCAGCGCGGTGGCCACCAGAGTGGAGAGCAGCAGCACCGGCCATGAGAACCAGACGCGCCGCTGGAAGGCGTCGGCCGCCAGACAGCCGCACTGCTGCTGCCGCCACCGCCGCCCGGCCAGCTCCGAGTCGATGTCAGCCTGCAGACGCAGCAGCGCCTCGGCGGTGGTGAGGCCGCCGTCCCCGCCGCCGCCGCAGGCATCCTGCGTGCCGCCGTTCATTTGTTGATGAACAGCCGCCTTCCGATCCAGACGCAGTACGCGATGAGGGCAGCGGCACAGGTTGGTCGCGTCGGCGGAGCTCGGCTACTGAAGGTACTGTCTCCTCTTCTTCTCACGCGTTTCCAGCGCCTCTTCTCGGCGCATTCTGTTCACGAAGCTGAGCCGAATGAACGTGCGTAGCCGGACAAACCTGCGCACTATCCGAACGTCCGGAGAGTCTGGCTCCTCGCTCAGAGTCTCCACCAGCGACTCGACAAGTCTCGGGCTGCGAGAGAGGCGGTCCGGCTCCAGGCGTTGCCGTGTGCAGAAGGCTGCCACCATTTCTTGAATTTCCCCAGCTACTTAGTGGAGGGGACACTGAGTCCACCCTGGCTCCGCAGCCGGGTCCATTGTCTCGGCTGACGCTGTCTCGGTGGAGAACGCCGAGGGAGCTCCCAGACTGGGGTCGAGTTTGCGGCACTTGGCTGACACGTAGCCAGCCGCGTGAGCCATGCCATACTGCTCAGCCGACACACCGTTCTGCGGGTCCACCGGCGATGCAGCAGAGAGGGACGTGGTCAGACGGCTCTGACTGGCTTCTTCTAGAAATGACCTGGCTTCTTGGAGGCCGGAATCGACCTGCTGGCCCTCGGTGGGATGCTCCTCGAGGAAGCTGACAAGGAGTGCGTGGTCCACGGCACCGACGTCTTCTGGCACTGATAGCCGTGCTTCCGCTGACAATGTCTGCGTCAGAGGGTTCACACCCAGCTCATGCTCAACCTCAAAACTGCAAAGTCTGTGAAAATAAATACATGGTGAGCACACTGCAAGTATGATGACAGATGAACTAACAAAATGTAATATTTGTAACTCTGATGATCATTACAAATATCAAATATCTGAACAATCACCAGTAGGGTCCGATATCAAATCAATATATGCATGTTGAAGCATAATGGAGTGTGAATTATCAAAACCATGAATTTTCTAGGCCTTTGAATGCCCAACTTAACTGCAATTTACACTACCAAAATTTAAAATAATCATCTTCCAGAAGAAACAAACGGACGTGGAAATTACATACATTCTGAAACTTTTGATTTTAATGTTCAATTGCAAATGTTGGTACAAGTATTATCCAGACTGCAAAATTTGGCAAGGAGCTGCCACAGCACACCAGCCAATAGCGAAAATCTGCACCATGCAGACCAGAAATCAGCACCAATCCGCACCAGACCAGCCAGAGATCCATACCAATGCATCAAAACCAGTAAAACAACCTTATTGGGTTGGAAACTGAACAGACTGTTTTGTTACGGGAAAGAGCACTTAAAGCTTTGTTTTTAGTTAAACAGGGACCCTGCACCAGCAGCAGGTGGTCACATGACCAGGCTGGTCGGCCAGGGCCAGCTGAGCGAGAGCGCAAGCTTGGAAGGTTGTGGCTGCTGCAAGTTGCACAATCAATCACCACCATACAGGGTCCTAGGATTGCTTTGGATCTGGGGTGCTGAGTGGAAAATTCTGGCCAAAAATATGCATAAAGAGAGGAAAATTGAACCAATAAGCATATTACGGTGTCACCACTGTCTCAAAATTAGTAGGGACAAATCCAAGTTTTTGTTGTGTACTAACATGGGATCAGATTAGGGGTCTCAAAATTACTAGGGACAATGTCCTCAGTTTCCCCAGTCACAGTGGCGATGCCCATTAGTATTATTGTACACTTACACTATGTACAAATATTAACATTATTATTATTAGCATTGTATGTATGCAATATGTTACTAAAATACTGCACTGCTTTTGCCAGCAAACGACAACAATGAACAATTCTCCCTTTGCACGATCTTCCACCCAAAAAAAATATTTCGGCTGTTCGCCGTATTAAAATTCACTGATGGTTGCTGAACATTTCATTAATTAGAAAACCATGACTACTCACTTAACTTCGTAAAAATCGTATTACACTGACAAGCAAAAACAAATTAAGTTTCTAGCACGGTACCAGACACCGTATGTATATGGCGGGTCAGGCGGGTCATTTTCATTTGCGTCAAGGCCGTCGTTACATCTGTCTTTAGCGCGCAAGAATTGTATGATCTGGCAAAGTTAGTTGCTATTTTGGTGTTCAGTCAAATATTTAAGATTTCATACGAAAAGTTCTTAATGCTTCTTATAAATACAAAACTAACAATTATGTGTCATCAAAATATGTTTTCTATTTCTAAACTTCTAATATAAGTGCGATCAATTGTTGCATGAATTAAATAATTAAATGTCATGGAAACTTTGGTATAATTTTGGTATAAAACTTCGTCCAACCTGTTGTTATAGACGTTGGTCAAGCTAGCAGCAGGTTCAGCAGATGGATATCCATCTGTAGATGGATATTCAAACTGAAACGGACCCCTCAGATTGGGCCCAAAAGCTCCTAAATCATAGAACTTAATGTCCTGATCATGATAAGCATAAAATCTAAGCTCGGCCCGACCTAGTTAAGAAGTTACAATAGGTCAAAGGTCGAGGTCATGTGGAGCGGACCCCTACGATTTCACTAAAAATCTACAATATGATACAGTTTCACCTCTTGGTTACGATACGCATAAAAGCTAAGCTCGGCCCGCCTTAGTTAAGAAGTTACAATGGGTCAAAGGTCAAGGTAATTGGGGCGGACCCCTACGAATTCGTTAAAAATCTACAACGTGATACAGTTTCACCTCCTGATTACGATACGCATAAAATCTAAGTTCGGCCCGACCTAGTTAAGAAGTTACAATGGGTCAAAGGTCAAGGTTAACGGAGCGGACCCCTACGATTTCGCTGAAAATCTACAATATGATAAAGTATGACCTCCTGATTACGATAAGCATAAAAGCTAAGTTCGGCCCGCCCTAGTTAGGAAGTTACACTAAGTCAAAGGTCGAGTTCATCTAGGGCGGACCCCTACGATTTCACTGAAAATCTTTAATATGATCAAGTTCGACCTCCTGATTACGATGCGCATAAAAGCTAAGCTCGGCCCGCCCTAGTTAAGAAGTTGCAATGGATCAAAAGTCGAAATCATCTGAGGGCTAAACTTCATGAAGTCAACCTTGAGCGTTGCGTTGACAAACGCACGTTCTTCGAGTTCGTCGTGTGGTTGCGTCTTCTATCATTGTTATTTATTGTTTATATTGTTGGAATTTGCTTGCGTTCCTTTTAATCTGTGACCTAGGTTAGTACAGCTTTATTGTAATAATCGGGCAGTAATCAGTAGCTGTATAGGGAATAGTTCACCTTTAACATGCATTTTGAACTGAGATAGGAGAATTGCAGGTCCTGGTTCAGGTAAAAAATGGTGCGTTGTAGTCCAATGATTTCATTAATGTCTTGTGCCAATATGTCTTCGCCTGTATTTTTTGTTGGATGTGTTTATTATCACTATGCTGTTATGCATTGAATCCTATTTCATTTACTTACCATTTTTTTAGTAAGATACATAAAGACATAAAGACATAAAGACATAAAAGAAAAGTGCAACAAAGAGCCTCTTGGGCCCATCCGAGGTTGCACCCCCCCCCCCCCATCCCCCCTCCCCTCCACCAGTCTCGCCCCTTCAAATCACCTTACTCTACCTGCATAAAAGAAGGCTAATCCCACGAGTATTTATGAACTAATCCCTTCTCTGTAAAGTATTTATCTAATTTTGAAGGAAGCAAGTGTCACTGCATCAGCGACATCCCCTGGTAGCATATTCCAATGTCCTACAACCCTTCTACTGAAAAATGACTGTCGTAGCCTAGTCCTACTTTGTTTCATAATGAGTTTATGCTGATGACCTCTACCTCGATTTTCCCTATTGAACTCAAACATACCCTTTAAATATCCAGAATGCTGACTATTTACAAATTTGAAGACTTCAATTAGATCTCCTCTTAGCCTTCTATATCTAAGTGAAAACATACCCAATTTCCTTAATCTATCTTCATAAGGTAAACTACCAAGACAATTAATCATTTTTGTTGCCCTTTTTTGAACTCTTTCTAACAACCAGCAATCTTTCTCATATGTTGGAGACCAGGCTTGTACACAATACTCCAAATGTGGTCTAACGTATGCACAATACAGTTTTGTTATTACCTTTTCACTCTTGTAGGAAACATTTCTGTTAATGGCCCCTAGCATTCTAAGTGCCTTTTTCCTAGCTTCTACAACCTGGTCTGACGCTGATAGTCTATTGTTTACCACAACACCTAAATCTCTTTCCTTTTCAATCTGCTCCATTTTCTGCCCACCCATTTCATACCTATGTTTACTGCTAACCCGTCCAGCGTGCATAATCTTACATTTACTCAAATTGAATTTCATCTGCCATGCTTCAGACCACTCAACTAGCTTGTCCAGATCTGATTGAAAAACATCCTGATCATGTTTTCCTCTAATAATCCTGACAACTTTTAGATCGTCTGCAAATTTCAAGACTTTGCTGTCTATACTGTTCTCAATTGCATTCACAAATATTATAAAAAGCAATGGGCCCAGGACTGAGCCCTGTGGAACCCCACTGAGAACCTCCTTCCATTGTGATTGGCACCCATTCAATATAACCCTTTGCTGGCGTCCTGAAAGCCACGTTTCTATCCAATCCAGAATCTTGCCCCTGATCCCATGAATTTTAAGTTGCAACCCCAGTCTTGTATGGGGGACTTTGTCAAATGCTTTACTGAAATCAAGAAACGCTACATCTAGCTGTTTACCCTGATCAACGCTATCTGTTGCAACATCCAAAAACTCCAGAAGATTAGTTAAACAAGAACGGCCCTTCCTAAAGCCATGCTGTGTATCTTTGATGAGTTCATTTTGCTCCAAGAATTCAACAATCTTATCTTTGATGATTGATTCAAGCACCTTGCAGACTAATGAGGTCAGACTAACTGGTCTATAGTTTTCCTCTTTACTTCTATCTCCCTTTTTATGAATAGGAACAACATTTGCTCTTTTCCAATCAAGTGGAATTTTACTATCTGCAAGTGATTTAGAAAATATTATGGCTAATGGAACCGACAACTCCCTTTCAGATTCTCTTAAAAGTCTAGCATGGATTTCATCAGGTCCTTCTGCCTTGTTAGGCCTTACTTTCTTTAGATATTCTAGAACAAGTTCACTACTTATGCCACCTAGCTCTCCTATAGTCTCCTCTGTCTCTAGCTCAGGCTGAAGTGCTGCAATACTACTCTGGTCCTCGATAGTAAAGACAGATTGAAACTGATCATTAAGCACTTCAACCATTTCACTGTCCTTGCTAACTAACACATCATCTACCTTAAATGGACCTATATTTTTGGAAACTGTACTTAACTTATAAAAACTGAAGAACTTCTTACTATCTGCATTACAATGTCTAGCTAAATCAAGTTCCTTTGCCCTTTTAGCTGCTCTGACCTTTTTCTTAACTGAATTTCTTGCATTCTGGTAGGCCTTCTGATTTATATCTAGTGAAGATCCCTTCAAAATGCCAAATGCACTTCTTTTAGCTTGTATAGCACTCCTCACTTCTGGGGTAAGCCAAACTGGATTGCCCTTGGTTCTGTTACGTTTGTGCCTGAGGGGTATATGCCGATTTTGAATTTGGCTTAATCTAGCTTTGAAAACATTCCAGGCCTCACATGCATCTAAACCTGCCAACTCAACGTTCCATTTTTTCTGTGCGAGGTCATTTCTAATACCATCAAAATCAGCCCGGCTGAAGTTTGGAACCATAATAAGGTTATCTTTGGGCCTCATTTCTGATGAGATATTGAATTTAACCATATTGTGATCACTGGTTCCTAGACCTGCACAAATACTTATGTCACTAACTAGATCACTGTTGTCTGAGAATACAAGGTCTAGAATGGAGCAATGTCTGGTTGGCTCTGTTACAAACTGATGCATGAAAAGCTCCTCTTCAAAGATTTGCCTATACAACCTACACTCATTTGTTTCCTCTGCTATGCTTTCGTATCCTCTTAAGTTAAAATCTCCCATAATAAGACACTGAGCCCGAAAGTTCCTACATATTTCCTCACAAATATCTTGGTCTGTTTCAGCTTGGGAGTTCCTTGGAAGATTCCCTGGTCTGTAAAATGCACCTATCCTCAACCTTCCTCTGTTTCCTGTACCAATTTTAATGTCAAGCCAGATTGATTCTACTTCTTTTACTTTACTAGAATCATCAACTCTAGTAGTGCAGTACAAGCTATTTACATATACAAACACTCCGCCTCCCTGCCGTGATTCTCTGCAGTATGAGAACATGTTATACCCTTGTAACTCGAAATCCTGTAGCCTATCCCTATTATACCCCTCACTAACCCATGTCTCGGTTACACAAATGATATCAGGCTTTTCAAGGGCAACATAACACTCAAACTCATCAAATTTAGACCTAATACTTTGGGCATTCAGCAACACACATGTGATCTTATAATTTGAGCTGACTCTACTAATTCTGAGGGAATTATGATCTACTGTCCTATTCTGACATGAACTTCTACCAATGCTTACTTCTTGATGCCCTAGTACTAGCGTCCCTGAACCCCCCCTCCTACCTAGTTTCCCTGAATGACACTTCTGTAGGCATCTCCCAAAGCCCTTGCCCCCTCATCCGATAAGTGAAGCCCATCCTTCATATAGTACCTATGCCACTCATAGAACTGATCCCATAAGTCTACATAACTAAGCCCCATAGCTGAACATAAGTTCTGAACTGAGCTGTTCACAGACAGAGCTCTCGAGTACCACTCCTCACTGGCTCCACAGCGAGGGAGGATGCCAGTCACAATGACTGGTTTCCTGAACTCCTTCAACCTCTGCAGCAGGCTCCGGTACTCCGCTACTATTCTCACACTCTGCCTAGGTCCTATGTTGTTCACCCCCACCTGTATTATAACTGTCTCCGGGCTACTCCTACCAAGTTCTGCCTCAATGACAGGGCCCATATCAACTACTCTTGCCCCCGGTTTGACTATACATCTGTCCCTCTTAAACTTCATTACAATGTGTTAACATGATGAGATCCCAGTCAGACATGCATTCCAAGGTTATTGCAAATAAGATGGTCTGCTTCCCCCAAAAGTATAAACTACATATACAAGGGCATAGCCAAGGGGGGGGGGGGGGGGGGCAAGGGGGCCATGCCCCCCCCCCCCCCTGGAGGCCAGGCGGGCCGCTCCGGCGACTGAGCGAGGGCCCCCTGGGGCCTTCGGCCCCAGGGGGCCTTCAAAACCTGGGGCTGAAGGCCCCAGTGTTTTGGATGGTGTCAGGCGCCTTCAAAATGCCTTACATCGCATAAAAGAACGCCCAAATAAATAACCACTTGCTTGTTTGTTAAAGGCATGTATATGTAAATACATAGACAAGGGCCCAAACCAGTCTGGAGAGGGCCCTCTATCAGCTTTTGAAGGGCCCTGCCGATCTGCAGAGGGCCCCTGCCAGCATTTAGAGAGCCCCTGCCGGTTGTAGAGGGCCCTCTGTCGGCCCTTATAGGGCCCTGCCGATCTGTAGAGGGTCTGCCAATCTGGAGAGGGCCCCTGCCGGCCTTTGGAGGGCCCTGCCGATCTGTAGATCGCCCTGCGAATCTGTAGAGGGCCCCTACCAGCATTTATAGGGCCCTGTCGACCTGTAGAGGGCCTTCTTCCAGCCTTTAGGGGCCCTGTCGATCTGCAGTGTCCCAGCCAATCTGCAGAGGGCCCTCTGCTGGCCTTTAGAGGGCCCACTGATCTTTAGAGGGCCTCTGCCAGCATTTAGAGGGCCCTGTCAACCTGTAGAAGGCCCTCTTCCAGCCTTTAGGGGCCCTGTCGATCTGCAGTGTCCCAGCCAATCTGCAGAGGGCCCTCTGCCAGCCTTTAGAGGGCCCTCCCAGACCAGCTGAGTGCCATCTTACACCGCCTGATGATTCTCTCACAGCTGGGTCTGGAGCCCTCTCAGACCAGGATTTGGGGCCCTCTCTTACTGGGGCCTGTGGTAATCTGCCGGCTCTACTATTGCTCGACTCTCCGTCTTTGCTGCAAACATTTATCAGTGTCACATGCAGATCAGATGCTTCACAACTGTTTTGCTATGCATTAACTTATCTACAAATAACCTCGTTCTCTTATAACTTGTGTTTAATCATTGGCTGATGTAGTGGTCGTTATACAATAGTTTAGATACCTCCCGAGATTGGTGCCAGGGTCCTGTATACTTACTGCTTTGAGGCCTGGTAAATCCTCCCATTGGTTACCTACGTTATGTAATATGATTTAATTGTTCTCTTATTTAATTGAATTTAGTTGTTCTCTTTAGTTCTCTTTTTAGTTCTCTTGATTTAATAATTTATTTTGGTTCCTTTTCGCGTCGTATTGTTTTGTTGCTCGCCGCCGCCGCCGCCGCCACTTGGCACTCGCTACGACTCTTACTGTTGCAGTAGCCGCCGACTCGCTGGTGACACCGGACACCCCGTGCATCTCGGCAACCACACCGCGGACCGCCGACCGACCGCCACCGCCGCCAGGGAGGAGTGCCGTGCCATCCGCCCATCCTCAGCCATACCATCCTATCACCGTACCGAACCAAATGCCACAAAACCTAAACATTGCCCACATAATCATAAACAGTATCACCGCACCCAACAAATTAGATGAGCTACAACATTGCATTGACATCAACGGGATAAAAATTATCGCTCTCACTGAAACCAAGTTAGATGAGTCAGTTGACGACACTCTGTACAAAATAAAAGGTTTCCATTCAC
The DNA here is from genome assembly GCA_036785665.1 of Chirona hameri. Taxonomy (NCBI): domain Eukaryota; kingdom Metazoa; phylum Arthropoda; class Thecostraca; order Balanomorpha; family Balanidae; genus Chirona; species Chirona hameri. The sequence goes on from JAXIVJ010000524.1 coordinate 90,766, forward strand.
CACTGACAAGACACAGAAACAGAAACGGAGGAGGGGTGGCAATTTACGTTCACGCATCTTTACCCGTACAACGCCTAATGGAACTAGAGTTAAGTGGGCACGAGTGGGTCTGGGCAAAAATAAAGCTTCATACATTTACCTTAATCATATGCTGTTCCTACCTTCCCCCAAAGTTATCATCTGGCGATCACCAGTTATTCACAGATAACTTGGCAGAATCAGTATGTCAGGCTGAAAAGCACTCCCCCACGGCTATACTCTTACTCGGGGACTTTAATACCGGCAATATTTATTTGCATCAAGACACTTATAAGCACAACGGTATATCAGCATTCGATCATAAAATCAAGGACATGACAGACGCATTAGGCCTGAAACAATTGATTAAAGAGCCAACTCGAATTTCAGACAACTTAGAAAATCTGCGGGACCTTATTTTTACCAGCAATGATAACATTACTATCGGCAGTGGCACTTTGTCACCTTTCGCACAACTAGACCACTTTCCCGTCTACGTATCAATGCAGGTTCCAGCACTACCAAAAGAAACAGAACAAATCACAAAGCACATTTGGGATTACTCAAAAACAAATGTACCACTACTCACTGACACATTGATAAATACCGATTGGGACAGTTTATTAGGACATGAAATCCACGCAGCAACAGACCTATTTATCTCTGCCCTCCATGACGCTGCCCGAGTTTCAATTCCCATCAAACATATAAAGTTCAAGCAAGACCAAAAACCTTGGATAAATGTAGAGTTAAAACGTAATATAAGAAAAAGAGACAGATTGTTTAAAATTGCTAAACGAACTAACACTGATGACGATTGGAATAGGTGGAGATTCCAAAGAAATAACGTAACTACAATAAATAGACGTCTAAAAAGCCAGCACGTAAGGAGACAAGTCAACACACTGCTAACACAAAAACGAGACCCTCACAAATATCACCAAACATTGCGCAACATAACTGGCCGCTCTAGAGATGACACCATTCCGCCACTAGAAACACCAAACGGAGATATAATTACAGACGACTTGAGCAAAGCTATACTTCTCAACGACCACTTTGCAACACAATCTACTCTCAACGTTCCAGACGAACAGACACCTCTGTCAAATCCAGACGCACAACCGGTACCCACTTTAACAAATATTACGACATCAGAACAAGAAGTCCTCCATTTTCTTAACTCTCTTGATCAGAATAAATCAACTGGGCCAGACGCAATCCCAATAAAGTTCCTGAAAATGACTGCTCTTCTTATCGCTAAGCCACTCTCCAAACTGTTTAATAAATCATTAACGAACGGTATCTATCCTAGAGCCTTCGAAGAGGCGAATGTTTGACCTATATTTAAAAACAAAGGCTCACCTTCTGACCGCAGTTCCTACCGCCCCATAAGTCTTCTCTCACCTCTATCTAAAGTATTTGAAAAAATAGTTTACAAGCAAATGTATTCACATTTCACAGAAAACGCTCTCTTAACAGAAAAACAAAGTGGGTACCGGAAGAATCGCAGTACACAACACCAGCTTCTTTATCTGACGCACAACCTTTATAAATCGCTTGATGAAGGACGCGACTTTACTGCAATTTACTTAGACATTTCCAAATACTTCGACAAAATCTGGCACAAAGGACTAATACACAAATGTAGATACGAATTTGGCATAACAGGATCCCTTCTAGACTGGATTACATCATACCTACAAAACAGACGACAACGAGTAATCATACGCAACACGTCTTCACCTTTCAGGACTGTGAACGCAGGCTGCCCTCAGGGATCGGTATTGGGACCTTTGCTAGCTCTCATTTACCTTAACGCTCTATCAAATCAAACACAAAATGACATCCTCTTTTTCGCCGACGATACCTCTCTCTACTCTTCTCACACGACTAAAGACGTACAAGCGACACAGCTCTCACTTCAGGATGACTTGGACGTGATTCAGGACTATGGTCGGGAATGGGTGATAACCTTTAACGCTACAAAAACAATCCAACAAACATTTTCTCATAAACGTACGCAACAAATACCAGCATTAACATTTGGGGGAGATCCTATACCAATTGGAGAAAGTCATACTCATCTTGGAGTAACACTTTCGAAAGACCTCCGATTTCATGAACACGTAAACAAAATATGCCAAAAAATAAACAGAACACTAGGCCCATTATACCCCATAGCACGGTACATACCACGGCCCATTCTCGACCAAATTTATAGAATTTACGTCAGACCACATTTCGACTATTGTGACGTTGTGTATGACGGACACATTACCATGAAGGACTCCACTAGACTAGAGACGTTACAAAATCGAGCCGCGAGACTGGTGACAGGGACACTCTTTCCAACACCCACTGAGAAATTACGATCGGAATTAGGCTGGGAGGCACTGACTACAAGACGACGTATGCACAGGCTCATATTGTACCATAAGCTTAATGACTGCAAACAACACACACCACACTATGTCATGTCCATTATGCCGAACACACGAGCACAGGACACAACCATCACTCTTAGGAACGCAAACTCTCACAGTAGATCCTCTCACCGTACAACATGCTATAATCGTTCATTCTTTCAAACAACCAGTAAACAGTGGAACCAGTTACCGGAAACCATACGTCAACTAGGACACAAAACATACAAAAAAGAACTTCGTGAGCAGCTAGGATTACCTGTCCCTCCATATTACTATACCGCGGGATCAAAGGAGGGGAACATATTACACACTCGTTTTCGCACAGACATGACGCATTTGAACTCACATTTATACAAAGTTCAAAAATGTCCAAGCCCTGCATGTGATTGTGGGTATAAAACTGAGAACCCTAGTCACTTCGTCCTTTCCTGTCCCAAGTACAAGAAACAACGAACGGAATTCATTAACAACATAACACAAATCACAGGGCCCTTATTTACCACCCAATCACAATCCGAACAGCTTCAAATCCTAATGCACGGCACAAATCTCTGCGGCGTTGACGGTCGGGCGGTGGCCCACGTGTTCCAAATATTCCTACTTAACTCTGGTAGATTTGCCCACATATATTAACTCTAAGATAATGTGACTGGTGTCCGAGGCGAGTTGAGCGGCGTCTAGCAGCACTCGTTTCACGTTGCGGAGTGCTGGGTGTCTCGCGCTGCGGCGGCGGCTGGAGAAATCAATCCTTTGTTATGCCCCTTTCCCAGACGTGGTGCGCTGATTTAAGCGCATTGAGTGCTTCTGCACCATGTCTCCAAGTGTATTGCTGTAACTGCGCAAGTATGCCAATAAACGTGATGATGATGATGATGATGATGATGATCTGAACCGGCATTTCATATGACTCTGCCGGCCCTCTCAGTCTCAGACCGGACGAGGGCCCCTCTAACCGGCCTGGCCCCTCTGAGATCGGCTGAGGCTCTCACGGACCAGCCGAGGGCCCCTTGATATCACCTGATGGCCCTCTCAGGCCCAGGCCTGGGACCCCTCAGGCTGGGGCCAGGGGCCATCTTAACCAGTCTAGGGCCCTCAGACCAGAGTCTGGGCACTCCCAGACCAGCCAAGGGCTGCCTAGGTTCCAGAGGATCCATCTGGCCTCCATGAAGCCCACTCTGGCCTCCAGAGGGCCCACTCTGGCCTCCAGAGGGCCTACTCGGACCTCCAGAGGACCCGCTCTGGCCTCCAAGGCAGGGGCCCATCTGGTTTCCAGAGAGCCCCTCTGCCTTCCAAAAGGTCTGTCTGGCTTCCAGATGGCCCCTCTGTGCTTTTCAGAGGACTACTATTTGCCTTCCAAAGAGCAAATAGTGGTCCGAGTCCTGGCATCTGGGATCCAGTGGGCCAGTTCTGACCTCCTGAGGGCCCATTCCGACTTCCTGAGGGCCCACTTGGACCTCCAGAAGGCACACTCTGGCACCCAGATATCTCACTCTGATTTCCAGAGGCCCCACTGGCCTCCAGTGGGCCCTTCTGGCTTCCAATGGTCCCCTTCTGGTTTATAGTGGGGTGGGCCCACTCTAGCTTCCAGGGGCCCTCTGATCTGCAGAGGGCACCTCTGATCTCCAGAGGCCCTCTCTGGCCCCCAGAGGGCCCGCTCTCGCCAACAGAGGGCCCACTTAAAGACCCCCAAGAGGCTCATTCGAAACTCCACCTCCTGAGGACCCACTCCGGCTTCCAGAGGGGCTCTCACCTCCGGAGGACCCAATCTGGCCTCCAGATGGCCCACCCTGACATCCAGAGGGCCCGCTCTGACCTCCTGAGGGCCCAGTCTGACATTCAGAGGGGCCCATATGGCTTCCAGTTGGCCCACTCTGATCTGCAGGGTCCCGCTCTGGCCTCTAGAGGGCCCACTGCGCCTCCAGGGAGACCATTTAGACCCACAAGAGGATCCACTCTGGCCTCCAGCGGGCCCACTCTGAACTTCAGAGGGCCCACTCTGGCCTCCAGAGGGCCCTCATGTCTCCCGAGGGCTCCTCTGGCTTCCAGAGGGCCCACCCTGACTCCAGAAGGCTCACTCGGGCTTCCAGTTGGATCCACTGATCTACTGGGGCCCTCTGGTCTCCAGAGGGCCCACTCTGGCCTCCAGAAGGTTCACTCTGTCCTCCGGAGGGCCTGTTTTGAGTTGAAGAGGGCGAAATCTAATTTGTAGAGGCATATTTTGGCGTGTGAAAGGCAGATTTTGAGCTAAAGTGGTCCATTTGGGCCTACATTTGCCTTCAAGGTGGATGGAGTTTCATGTTGGTGGATTTTCATGCATAGGACCAAACTTAGCATAACATTTCCACCACAATCAAAGCATATGTAGCAAATAGGTACATACATGCATAATATAAATATCTGCTGAACAAAAAATAGGCCCAAATCATAGCGCCCAACAGGGGTAGGCCCCTCATTGGCGTTGTGCTGAGGGCCCCTGATCGCATGGGACATATATCATATATAATTCTAACAAAGGTTTCCTATTGTTGCAGACGGAAACATCATGCATGCCCTGGCATTTAAGCTGGAACTGTCCGCGGCACGCTTACAATCCTCCAGAGATTCTGCAGCTTATCACCGACGTCGGGATGTCCCCTCAGAAGTTCTTGCAGCGCATGCACAAATTCAATGTGTACTCTGGAATGGGAACTCTGGCAACAGCCGGCCTGTGAAATTCCGACAGCTCAGCTCCATGCCAGTCTGTACAGGCGAGTGAAGCTCCATGCCAGTCTGTGCAGGCGAGTGAAGCTCTATGCCAGTCTGTGCAGGCGAGTGAAGCTCTATGCCAGAATGTGCAGGCGAGTGAAGCTATATGCCAGTCTGTGCAGGCGAGTGAAGCCCTATGCCAGTATGTGCAGGCGAGTGAAGCTCTATGTCAGTCTGTGCAGGCGAGTGAAGCTCTATGCCAGTCTGTGCAGGCGAGTGAAGCTCTTTGCCAGTCTGTGCAGGCGAGTGAAGCTCTTTGCCAGTCTGTGCAGGCGAGTGAAGCTCTATGCTAGTCTGTGCAGGCGAGTGAAGCAGACGAAGCTCCATGCTAGTATGTGCAGGCGAGCGAAGCTCTATGCCAGTCTGTGCAGGCGAGTGAAGCTCTATGCCAGTCTGTGTGTTCCCGAGGCGCGATGGCTACCGCGGCGGCAGGGACGGCTATCAGGACGGCCGGTCGCCGCTGCCCGAGACGGACCTGCCACCGCCGCCCGAACAGCCGCCGCCGCCGCAGCCCCCGGAGCAACCGCCGATGCCGCCGGATGACTGGGCCGCCCCCCGTCTGCACCGCCAACACCGACAAAGGAAGACGGAGAAGACGGCAGTCAGTCCAGGTCGCCACCGCCGCACCGCCAGCTCACGGCGGCACTGCGCGCGGCTGCACGCCGACCACTGGACGGACGCCGTCAGTCCAAGTCGCCACCGCCGCACCGCCAGCTCACGGCGGCACTGCGCGCGGCTGCACGCCGACCACTGGACGGACGCCGTCAGTCCAGGTCGCCACCGCCGCACCGCCAGCTCACGGCGGCACTGCGCGCGGCTGCACGCCGACCACTGGACGGACGCCGTCAGTCCAGGTCGCCATCGCCGCACCGCCAGCTCACGGCGGCACTGCGTGCGTCTCCACCGAGCCGCGGCACCGCGTGCGTCTCCACCGACCCGCTGGACAGACGCCCTCCCGCTGGTGATGCTCGGCATCCGCTCCGCGCTGAGGCTGCAGCATCGGCTGCAGCGCAGCGGAGCTCGTCTACGGCACGCCCCTGCGTCTGCCCAACGAGCTCATCGCCCCGGCCAAGACAGAGCCTCCAACGCCTGTATCGTTCGCGGCCAACCTGCAGCGCACCATGAGGGTGCTGCGACCGACGGCGCCGCGAACAGCTGCAGGCCGCCCCTACGTGCCGCGCGCTCTGGAGCACGCCTCTCACGTGTTCGTTCGGCACGACGCGGTGAAGCCTCCGCTCGCTCCGCCGTACGACGGACCCTACCGCATCATGGTACGGAGCCCGAAGACGGTGACCGTGGACCGCGGTACCCGGCACGACGTCGTCTCGGTGGACCGTGTCAAACCAGCCCACCTGGACAACGCACCACCGCCGACAGCGCCACCTACCCTATCCACCTGTCGCCAACCGCGCGGCACCCGGCCCATCACCACCAGACCCCGGAGCTGTTCCTGCGCCCGCCGGACCACAGCGAGACGGCGCCACCCGACCAAGGACCACGCCTTCCGCCCGCTGCCGGGCTGGCAGCGCCATCGCCAGCAGCCGCACCCGCTGCGACGCCAACGCCAGTCGTCCAGCCTCCGCCTCCCGTCGCCCTGCCACCCCCATCTTGCGGACCCGCTCGGGTCGCGCGGTGCAACCGCCGGCGCGTTGCCGCCGCGTCACCTTTGGCAGACGCGTCTAGGGGGGGGGGGGGGCAATGTGGGCGTCATTGCATCTTGCTTGTGACTCGCCCAGGCCGCCGCTGCGACAGCAGCGCCGTCACTGCCGCTGCGACAGCAGCTGCATTCATAGTGCGTGCGCTGGCCGCTAGGCCGCAGCACCAGTTCCTCAATACTTTTTCATACCTGCATTATTCACCTTCAGAATCTCATGCAACTGTGTATTTCTCTTTCATTAATGATTTCATATTCTAATTATCATTTTCACCTATGTTCATCAATGCACCAACTTCTTATTTCAAATATCTGTTTCTCCGTCCGACTCCGCGCTCACGCACCTAGCGTCTTCCTTCTTCTTGCCGGGACCCTCGAGCCGTTCGGACGTGTTGCTGACCAGAACAATATACGTATTCATGTCGCGTATACGAAGCAATTGTTAGTGACCGATACATAGCGTCGCTAAGGGTACCAGGTCAGACCACCAGGGGCCATGACAGTAGGGCACCAGGTCATTCCACCAGGTGGCATGACAGGAGGTACCAGGTCAGACCACCAGGGGGCAGGACAGGAGGTACCAGGTCAGACCACCAGGGGACAGGACAGGAGGTGCCAGGTCAGACCACCAGGGACAGGCCAGGAGGTACCAGGTTAGACCACCAGGGCAGGGCAGGAGGTACCAGGTCAGACCACCGGAGGGCAGGACAGGAGGTACCAGATAAGACCACCAGTGGAGGACAGGAGGATGCCAGATTATAACTCAGGGGGAAGGACAGGAGGGTACCAGATAAGAACCCAGGGGCAGGACAGGAGGGTACCAGGTCAGACCACCATGGGGAGGACAGAAGGTACCAGATACGACCATCAGGGGGAAGGACCGGATGGTTCAGGTCAGACTACCAGGGGACAGGACAGAAGGGTACCAAGTCAGACCACCCACCAGGGGCAGGACATGAGGTACCAGGCCAGACCACCAGGGGCAGGACAGGAGGTACCAGATAAGACCACCAGTGGAGGACAGGAGGATGCCAGATTATAACTCAGGGGGAAGGACAGGAGGGTACCAGATAAGAACCCAGGGGCAGGACAGGAGGGTACCAGGTCAGACCACCAGGGGCAGGACAGGAGGTACCAGATAATACCAACTGGGGCAGGACAAGAGGGTACCAGATAAAAACCCAGGGGCGGGACAGGAGGTACCAGATAAGACCACCAGGAACAGGACAGGAGGATACCAGATAAGAACCCAGGGACAGGACATGAGGGTACCAGTTCAGACCACCAGGGGGAAGGACAGGAGGGTACCAGGTCAGACAACCAGGGGGCAAGACAGGAGAGTCCCAGGTCAGTCCCCCAGGAGGCAGGACAGGAGAGTACCAGGGTAGACCACCAGGGGCAGGGCAGGAGGGTACCAGTTAAGACCACCAGGGGGCAGGACAGGAGAGTACCAGGTCAGACCAGCAGGGGCAGGACAGGAGGTACCAGATAAGACCACCATGGGGCAAGACAGAAGGTACCAGCTAAAACCAGGGGGAAGGACAGGAGGGTACCAGGTCAGACCACCAGGGGGCAAGACAGGAGGGTACCAGGTCAGACCACCAGGGGGAAGGACAGGAGGTACCAGATATGAACACCAGGGGGCAGGTCAGTAGGTACCAGGTCAGACCACCAGGGGCAGGACAGGCGGTACCAGATAAGACCAGCAGGGGAGGACAGGAGGGTACCAGATAAGAACCCAGGGGACAGGACAGGAGGTACTAGGTCAGATCACCAGGGGGAAAGACAGAAGGTACCAGGTCAGACAACCAGGAGGCAGGACAGGAGGTACCAGGTCAGACCACCAGGGACAGGAGGGTACCAGGTCAGACCACCAGGGTACAGGACAGGAGGTACCAGGTCAGACCACCAGGGGCAGGACAGAAGGTACCAGGTCAGACCACGAGGGGGCAGGACAGGAGGTACCAGATAAGACAGGGGGCAGGACAAGATGTGCCAGGTCAAACCACCAGGGTGCAGGACAGGAGGTACCAGGTCAGACCACCAGGGTACAGGACAGGAGGGTATCAGGTCAGACCACCAGGGGCAGGACAGAAGGTACCAAGTCATACCACCAGGTGCAGGGCAGGAGGTACAGGTCAGACCACCAGGGGAAGGACAGAAGGTACCAAGTCATACCACCAGGGGCAGGACAGAAGGTACCAAGTCAGACCACCAGGGGAAGGACAGGAGGTACCAGGTCAGACCACCAGGGGAAGGACAGGAGGTGCCAGGTCAGACCACCAGGGGCAGGACAGGAGGTACCAGATAAGACCACCAGGGGGCAGGGTACCAGGTAAGACAACTGGGGTCAGGGTGTCTGATCCACTGGGGGGTCAGGGTCCTGCCCTGGTGGTCTGATCTGGTACGCTCCTGTCCTGCCCATGGTGGTCTGACCTGGTAACCCTCCTGTCCTGCCCCCTGGTGGTCTGACCTGGTACCCTCCTGTCCTGTCCCCTGGTGGTATGACCTAGCACCCTCCTGTCCTGCCCCCTGGTGGTCTGACCTGGTACCTCTTGTCCTGACTAGAGATGCAAACATTTCTCCAAAAACAGGAGCCGGCACCGCTCAAAAATGAGTTGGCCCGGCATCAAGTCCGGCCACATGTAGCAGGACCCGCCAGGCCCGGCAGCCAGCAATCTGCTTGTCTACTTCATTATACATTAAACAATATTTTAACCCCCGAACTTGTGCTGAGCCCGGCATGAGCCCGGCAAGCCTGAGTTCAGACACAGCTTCAGGCCCGCCGGGCCTGAATTTGGGCCCGGCGCCGGCTCCGTGGTCCTGAAATTTGCATCTCTAGTCCTGACCCTGGTGGTCTGACCTGGTACCTCTTGCCCTGACCCTGGTGGTCTTATCTGGTACTTCCTGTCATGCCCCCTGGTAGTCTGACCTGGTACCTCCTGTCCTGTCGCCTGGTGCTCTGGCCTGGTACCCTCATGTCATGGTCCATAGGGTGGTCTGACCTGGTTCCCTCCTGTCCTGCCCCCTGGTGGTCTGAACTGGTACTCTCCTGTCCTGCCCCTGGTGGTCTTATCTGGTACCTCCTGTCATGCCCCCTGGTATTCTGACCTGGTACCTCCTGTCCTGTCCCTGGTGGTCTGACCTGGTACCCTCCTGTCCTGTCCCTGGGTTCTTATCTGGTACCCTCCTGTCATGCCCCCTGGGTTCTAATCTGGCATCCTCCTGTCCTCCACTGGTGGTCTTATCTGGTACCTCCTGTCCTGCCCCCTGGTGGTCGTATCTGGTACCTCCTGTCCTCCCCTGGTGGTCTTATCTGGTACCCTCCTGTCCTGCCCTCCGGTGGTCTGACCAGGTACCTCCTGCCCTGCCCTGGTGGTCTGACCTGATACCTCCTGTCCTGTCCCTGGTGGTCTGACCTGGTACCTCCTGTCCTGCCCCTGGTGGTTTGACCTGGTACCTCCTGTCCTGCCCCTGGTGGTCTGACTTGGTACCCTCCTGTCCTGCCCCCTGGTAGTCTGACCTGTACCCTCGGTCCTTCCCCTGGTGGTCGTATCTTGTACCTTCTGTCCTCCCCTGGTGGTCTTATCTGGTACCCTCCTGTCCTGTCCCTGGTGGTCTGACCTGGTACCTCCTGTCCTGCCACCTGGTGGTCTGACCTGATACCTCCTGTCCTGCCACCTGGTGGTTTGACCTGGTACCCTCCTGTCATGGCCCCTGGTGGTCTGACCTGGTACCCTCCTGTCCTGCCCCCTGGTGGTCTGATCTGGTACCTCCTATCCTGTCGCCTGGTGCTCTGACCTGGTTCCCTCCTGTCATGGCCCCTAGGGTGGTCTGACCTGGTACCCTCCTGTCCTGCCCCCTGGTGGGCTTGTCTGATACTCTCCTGTCCTGCCCCTGGTGGTCTGACCTGGTACCCTCCTGTCCTACCCCCCCCCCCTGGTGGTCTGAGTGGTACCCTCCTGTCCCGCTCCCCCCTGGTGGTCTCAACTGGTACCCTCCTGTCCTGCCCCAGGTGGTCTTATCAGTTACCTCCTGTCCTGACTCCTGCCCCCTGGTACCTCCTGTCCTGGCGCCTGGTGGTCTGACTTGGTACCCTCCTTTCCTGGCCCCTGGCGGTCTGACCAGGTACCTTCCTGGCCTGCCCCCTAGTTGTCTTAACTGATACTCTCCTGTCCTGCCCCTGGTGGTCTGACCTGGTACCTCTTGTCCTGGTGGTCTGGCCTCGTATCTCCTGCCCTGCCCCCTGGTGGTCTGACCTGGTACCTTCTGTCCTGCCCCTGGTGGTCTGACCTGGTACCCTCCTGTCCTGCCCCCTGGTGGTGACATAAAAAGCCCATGTGGGAAGAGGCATGTTCTATTGGTTGGTTTGACACTCGCACGAACATCGCACACTCCCACGAACGAACTCGCAATACACTCGCAATACACTCGCACGAACATGCAGAACATGCAGAACATGCAGCGTTCTGATTTGAATTACGTATAATCGTGATGTCATGTGGACACTGTGTATCGCTGCAGGACGCGACTCGCCAGATAATAGCATACATGGATCACCAACGTCTCTGTCGTCATATCAAGTAACACTGGTTACAAAAATAAATTACATAACATGAATCACGAAGCTATTACCATAACACAATGTACAAGTCATGGATCATGTACAATAAGTTTTGTTGTACTTTGAGAACCTTGCAAGTTCGTTTTACACATACACCATACAGACATCTAAACACTACAAGTGGTGCGTACACAGCGGGCAAGTGGAAGGAGTACCCGGAGGAAGAACAGTACAACGATGAGAACGACTACGGATGTCGATTGCGGCGGTGACCACGCGCGACGATGGGAGGACGTGCGTCTGTCCTGCTGTTCGTTCTTCAATGTGTAAACATTGAAGAACGAACAGCAGGACAGACGCACGTCTTCCCATCGTCGCGCGTGGTCACCGCCGCAATCGATAACCGTAGTCGTTCTCATCGTTGTACTGTTCTTCCTCCGGGTACTCCTGGCCGTAGCCGTCTCCCTGTTGGCCGTACGTACGACGCGTCGGTGTCGTATCCCTCCTCCGAGTATCCCTGCTGCTCCTCTCCGTACTGGTTGTACTGGTTGAACTGGTCATGGTGGCCGCGGCCTCCGCGGCCAGCCGGCTGATACTGCCCTCTACCTGCCGGCTGACCTTAGGTTGGCGGACCGCCGCGGGTGGGATGCTGTCCTCTGGTGGGCGGGTGTCCCCGGCCCGGGGCCTGGACCCATTTGTGCTGAAAATTTGTCGTCTGCTGCTGAGCGTCACCTGCTGAGCCAGCATCTCCGTCTTCCTTTGTCGGTGTTGGCGGTGGAGACGGGGGCGGCCCAGTCATTCGGCGGCAACGGCGGCTGCTGCTGCGGCGGCGGCTGTTCGGGCGGCGATGGCGGGTCCGTCTCGGGCAGCGGCGACCGGCCGCCCTGATAGCCGTCCCTGCCGCCGCGGTAGCCATCGCGCGTGCCGTCCCTGCCGCCACGGTAGCCATCGCGCCTCGGAAACGCACAGACTGGCATAGAGCTTCATTCGCCTGCACAGACTGGCATAGAGCTTCGCTCGCCTGCACAGACTAGCATGGAGCTTCGTCTGCTTCACTCGCCTGCACAGACTGGCAAAGAGCTTCACTCGCCTGCACAGACTGGCAAAGAGCTTCACTCGCCTGCACAGACTGGCAAAGAGCTTCACTCGCCTGCACAGACTGGCAAAGAGCTTCACTCGCCTGCACAGACTGGCATAGAGCTTCACTCGCCTGCACAGACTGGCATAGAGCTTCACTCGCCTGCACAGACTGGCATAGAGTTTCACTCGCCTGCACAGACTAGCATGGAGCTTCACTCGCCTGTACAGACTGGCATGGAGCTTCACTCGCCTGTACAGACTAGCACAGAGCTTCACTCGCCTGCACAGACTGGCATAGAGCTTCACTCGCCTGCACAGACTGGCATAGAGCTTCACTCGCCTGCACAGACTGGCATAGAGCTTCACTCGCCTGCAGACTGACATAGAGCTTCACTCGCCTGTACAGACTGGCATAGAGCTTCACTCGCCTGCACAGACTGGCATAGAGCTTCACTCGCCTGCACATACTGGCATAGAGCTTCACTCGCCTGCACAGACTGGCATAGAGCTTCACTCGCCTGCACAGACTGGCATGGAGCTTCACTCGCCTGTACAGACTGGCATGGAGCTGAGCTGTCGGAATTTCACAGGCCGGCTGTTGCCAGAGTGCACATTTAATTTGTGCATGCGCTGCAAGAACTTCTGAGAGGATATCCCGACGTCGGTGATAAGCTGCAGAATCTCTGGAGGATTTGAAGCGTGCCGCGGACAGTTCCAGCTTAAATGCCAGGGCTTGCATGATGTTTCCGTCTGCAACAATAGCAAACCTTTGTTAGAATTATATATGATATATGTACAGGGGCGTAGGCAGAAATTTGCCCAGGGGGGGGGGGGGGGGGCAATTAGCTCAGGGGCCCTCCCATGCGATCAGGGGGCCCTCGACACAATGCCAATGAGGGGCCCACCCCTGTTGGGTGCTATGATTTGGGCCTATTTTTTGTTCAGCAGATATTTATATTATGCATGTATGTACCTATTTGCTACATATGCTTTGATTGTGGTGGAAATGTCATGCTAAGTTTGGTCCTATGCATGAAAATCCACCGACATGAAAATCCAACCACCTTGAAGGCAAATGTAGGCCCAAATGGACCACTTTAGCTCAAAATCTGCCTTTCACACGCCAAAATATGCCTCTACAAACCAGATTTCGCCCTCTTCAACTCAAAATAGGCCCTCCGGAGGACAGAGTGAGCCTTCTGGAGGCCAGAGTGGGCCCTCTGGAGACCCCAGAGGGCCCCAGTAGATCAGTGGATCCAACTGGAAGCCCGAGTGAGCCTTCTGGGAGTCAGGGTGGGCCCTCTGGAAGCCAGAGGAGCCCTCTGGAGACATGAGGGCCCTCTGGAGGCCAGAAGACCCTCTGCAGGCCAGAGTGGACCCTCTGAAGTTCAGAGTGGGCCCGCTGGAGGCCAGAGTGGGTCCTCTTGTGGGTCTAAATGGTGTCCCTGGAGGCGCAGTGGGCCCTCTAGAGGCCAGAGCGGGACCCTGCAGATCAGAGTGGGCCCAACTGGAAGCCATATGGGCCCCTCTGAATGTCAGACTGGTCCCTCGGGAGGTCAGAGCGGGCCCTCCGGATGTCAGGGTGGGCCATCTGGAGGCCAGATTGGGTCCTCCGGAGGTGAGAGTCCCTCTGGAAGCCGGAGTGGGTCCTCAGGAGGTGGAGTTTCGAATGAGCCTCTTGGGGGTCTGTAAGTGGGCCCTCTGTTGGCGAGAGCGGGCCCTCTGGGGGCCAGAGGGCCTCTGGAGATCAGAGGTGCCCTCTGCAGATCAGAGGGCCCCTGGAGGCTAGAGTGGGCCCACCCCACTATAAACCAGAAGGGGACCATTGGAAGCCAGAGGGGCCCACTGGAGGCCAGTGGGGCCTCTGGAAATCAGAGTGAGATATCTGGGTACCAGAGTGTGCCTTCTGGAGGTCCAAGTGGGCCCTCAGGAGGTCAGAACGGGCCCATTGGATGCCAGATGCCAGGACTCGGACCACTATTTGCCCTTTGGAAGGCAAATAGTGGTCCTCGGAAAAGCACAGAGGGGCCATCTGGAAGCCAGACAGACCTTTTGGAAGGCAGAGGGGCTCTCTGGAAACCAGATGGGCCCCTGCCTTGGAGGCCAGAGCGGGTCCTCTGGAGGTCCGAGTAGGCCCTCTGGAGGCCAGAGTGGGCCTCATTGAGGCCAGATGGATCCTCTGGAACCTAGGCAGCCCTTGGCTGGTCTGGGAGTGCCCAGACTCTGGTCTGAGGGCCCTAGACTGGTTAAGATGGCCACTGGCCCCAGCCTGAGGGGTCCCAGACCGGGGCCTGAGAGGGCCCTCAGGTTATATCAAGGGGCCCTCGGCTGGTCCGTGAGAGCCTTAGCCGATCTCAGAGGGGCCCAGGCCGGTTAGAGGGGCCCTTGTCCGGTCTGAGACTGAGAGGGCCGGCAGTCGTATGAAATGCCGGTTCAGATTACCACAGGCCCCGGTATGAGAGGGCCCCAAATCCTGGTCTGAGAGGGCTCCAGACCCAGGTGTGAGAGAATTATCAGGCGGTGTAAGATGGCACTCGGCTGGTCTTGGAGGGCCCTCTAAAGGCCGGCAGAGGGCCCTCTGCAGATTGGCTGGGACACTGCAGATCGACAGGGCCCCTAAAGGCTGGAAGAGGGCCTTCTACAGGTTGACAGGGCCCTCTAAATGCCGGCAGAGGCCCTCTACAGATCAGCGGGCCCTCTAAAGGCCAGCAGAGGGCCCTCTGCAGATTGGCTGGGACACTGCAGATCGACAGGGCCCCTAAAGGCTGGAAGAAGGCCCTCTACAGGTCGGCAGGGCCCTCTAAATGCCGGTAGGGGCCCTCTACAGATTCGCAGGGCGATCTACAGATCGGCAGGGCCCTCTAAAGGCTGGCAGGGGCCCTCTCCAGATCGGCAGAGACCCTCTACAGATTGGCAGGGCCCTATAAGGGCCGACAGAGGGCCCTCTACAACTGGCAGGGGCTCTCTAAATGCTGGCAGGGGCCCTCTGCAGATCGGCAGGGCCCTTCAAAAGCTGAGAGGGCCCTCTCCAGACTGGTTTGGGCCCTTGTCTACGTATTTATATATACATGCCTTTAACAAACAAGCAAGTGCTGTTATTTATTTGTGTTACAATTTTTTTAGGTTTGTGGGCGTTCTTTTATGCGATGTAAGGCGTTTTGTGGGCGCCTGACACCATACAAAACACTGGGGCCTTCGGCCCCAGGGGGCCCTCGCTCGGTCACCAGAGGGGCCCGCCTGGCCTCCACGGGGGGGGGGGGGGGCTATGCCCCCCTGGCTACGCCCTTGTATATGTAGTTTTTACTTTTGGGGGGAAGCAGACCATCTTATTTGCAATAACCTTGGAATGCATGTCTGACTGGGATCCCATCATGTTAACACATTGCAATGAAGTATCTTACTAAAAAATGGTAAGTAAATTAAATAGGCATTCAATGCATAACAGCATAGTGATAATAAACACATCCAACAAAAAATACAAGCGAAGACATATTGGCACAAGACATTAATGAAATCATTGCACTACAACGCACCATTTTTTACCTGAACCAGGACCTGCAATTCTCCTATCTCAGTTCAAAATGCATGTTGAAGGTGAACTATTCCCTATACAGCTACTGATTACTGCCCGATTATTACAATAAAGCTGTACATTGCCTAGGTCACAGATTAAAAGGAACGCAAGCAAATTCCAACAATATAAACAATAAATAACAATGATAGAAGACGCAACCACACGACGAACTCCAAGAACGTGCGTGCAAGGCTCAATGTAACAGCAAAACAACATAGTTCTACAGGATTCATTATCTATTGTTCGCTTCGGATTTAACAGTCACGTGAAAACTAGAAAAAGGACACAAATAAACCGTGGTCAGTCATGTGGCGATAAAAGATGAAACACAACAATAACAAACAGCATACAATGATATGCAACAATTTCCTCATCTCCGTGGGTAGTCTAACACAGCAAGATCATCGGGAGATCAGAAATTATATCAGTTACCATATCAGCAATCTAACAAATCATTTCAATCATAAATCATAGGAAAATAATAGTATACCACGCACTTCGTCCGGGGCGTCTAAGCGCCGTTACCGTCATTGTCGTTCTGTGCCAACGCGTGGCGTTTCAACTGACGCAACTCGCTGCGCTAAATTGGCCTCAGAAACCAAAGGCAACAAGCCGATAAATACCGGTGCGCCTGATCTAGCACGACAGTAGAGCGTACGGTTTTAATGCTTCAAACACGTATCACCCTTTCAACACACATGCGGGAACATGGCTCCCAAAGTTGGCAACAAATTTACCTTTACGTCATCCATAGAACTTGATTCTAACTACTTTACACACCGTGCACACCTAAGTTCTCCCATAGGCTTGGTTGAGATCTGTTCACAGCAACATAATCGGTCTGGACATCACAGTCACAGACCACAGGTACAGTTGTAACAGAACACAATATATGTCTCCTTCGACGGGAAATCTGTCCGGTTCGCCTTGATGACACACTGTCATCGAACTCAGCACACACGAATGTCTTATCACACTGTAGCGCGACCGAGTCTCCGAGGAACAAAACGCCAGTCGTGTCTTCACGAGCCACGGTCATCGCAGGCCGAGTCCATCGCAGGCCGCGTCCATCGCAGGCCGAGTCCATCGCAGGCCGCGTCCATCACAGGCCGCGTCCATCGCAGGCCGCGTCCATCGCAGGCCGCGTCCATCGCAGGCCGAGTCCATCGCAGGCCACGTCCATCGCAGGACGCGTTCACCGCGAGCAGCGTTCGCCAGAAGCGTTCCGCAGCACCATGACGAGACGATGTACTGGTCTGTCGTACACCGACCCGTTCATCCTGATGCGCACCTTGCGCACCAGGTTGTCGCTGCTTGGGTAGGTGCTGACGACGCGCGCCAGCGACCACTGCGACCGCGGGCGATCGTGATCCACAAAAAAGTACGATGTCGCCTACTTCGACGTTCGGCTCGGTCTTCGTCCACTTGCGTCGCTCCTGCGCTCCTGCGCAGCGTAGACGATCTCTCTCCTCCAACGGCACCAGAAGACGTTGGAGAGATGCTGTACTCGCCTCCATCGTTGGCGAGCGTAGACGTCCGAAGCAGCGAACCTACCAGGAAAAGGTAACACTACTCTACATTGCTGGGTTAGAAGGAAACTCGGGCTGAGAGGCTCGAGTTGGTTAGTAGGAGACATGTCAGCTACCGAGATGGGACGACTGTTAATGATGTCCTCTACCTCACACAGCATGGTCCGCAGCAGCTCATCATCAAGCTGCTGTCCGTTCGTGACCAGCAAGCTGGTCAGAGCTGATCGGGCGCAGCGGATCAACCTTTCCCAGACCCCACCCATGTGGCTGGCGTAGGGAGGATTGAACGCGAAGTCGATCCAGTCGCAGTGTTCCTTCAAGAGGCTCTTCTTGATCTTCTCTTGGTCCATTTCTCTGAGGGCTGCTTTCAGCGCTCCTTGACCTCCCACAAAGTTCGTCCCATTGTCACAGTACAGGCGTTGTACCGGGCCTCTCCTGCAGACAAACCTTCGGTACGCGTTCAGGAAGGCATCAGTCGACATGGAGTTCAGCGTCTCCAGGTGGACAGCCCTGGAAGCGAGGCACGTGAAGATGATTCCCCACCTCTTGACCTCGCTCCGGCGTTCCTTCACAAAGAACGGGCCAAAGCAGTCGACGCCGCAGAAGGTGAAGGGAGCGGATGGTTCAAGCCGCTTGACTGGTAGGTCAGACATCTTCTGTCCTCCGGAGGGTCCACGCAGCTTCCTGCACCGCACGCAGCGGAGGATGTGGCTGGAGATTGCTGACCTTCCGTGCAAGATCCAGTATCCCTGTTGTCGGACTTCACCCAGCGTCATCTCTCTTCCGGCGTGGCCTGTCTTCTCGTGACACTGGCGGATGATCAGGGTGGTCACGTGGCCGGTCTTTGGTAGAATCACTGGGTTCGTTATTTCTCGCGGCAGATCTGCGCGTTTGATTCTGCCGCCCACGCAGAGGACTCCATCACTTCTCATCACTGGGTCCAGCTTCCTCAGGGAGCTATTCTTCTTCAGTTGCTTCAGAGAAGAGTTACGCACGTCATCTTCACTGTCTGAGGCGTTCTTGTCCTTGCAGGGAGCACTAGGTGACCATCGGCAAAGGACGACTTCTTTCTTGAACACTTGTTCTTGCAGCGTCTTGAGGATGACTACTTCGGCCTCTATCAGGTCCTGGACTGCCAGCTGTCCGTCTTGAGGTAGTCTTTCTTCGCTGCATCTGTTGCCTCGTCTTCTGCATGCCTCCTGTAGCCTCTTCTTGTATCGTAGGCAGTTCGCTACTGCTCTCTTGGCGACGAACCACGTTGAGAAGCGTTCTAGTCGTTCCGGTAGCGTCGCATACTCTGTGGTCGGGGTACTCTTCGTCATCAGTGTAGCCACCCTCTTGACCTCAGGATCCTGCTGATCGACGATTTCCTCGTTGTCCTCGAGTGGCAGTTCTGCGGGACAGGACAAGAAGGATGGACCATGCCACCACAGATCGTTGTCGATGAACTCTTCAACGGGACTGCCACGTGAGGCCAGGTCACTTGGGTTCTGATTTGAGGGGATGAAGTGCCACTGGTTCGGTGTTGTGTGGTTCGTGATCGTCTGCACTCGATTCGCTACATACACGTGGAATCTTCGTGTGTTGTTCCGTATGTAGCCAAGTACTACGCGACTGTCACACCAGTAGTAATGTTGGATCTCGGGGATGTCCAGATTTCGTTGCAGAAATCCGCTGATCTGCGTTGCCAGCACCGCTACCGCCAGTTCCAAGCGGGGAACGGTGATGGTCTTCTTCGGTGTCACCTTGGCCTTCGACATCACCAAATCGCAGGACACTTCACCGCCGTCCCTGAGGATGCGCAGGTAACTGCAGGCACCGTACCCAGTCATGGACGCGTCGGAGAAGTGATGTAGCTCGAAGGTTGCAGGTGAGTTGCTTGACGGTGAGCTGGAACCGTACTGTCTCGGGATCTTCAGGCTTGAGAGAGCTGGCAGCTCTGACTTCCACTTCAGCCACTCCAGTCTCTGCTCTTCTGGAACTGGATCGTCCCAGGTGCAGTCCCGACCACACAGCTCCTTGGTGATCATTTTTCCACGAAGGATGACTGGTGAGAGCAGTCCCAGTGGGTCGTAGAGCGAGCTCACTCCTGAAAGAATGCCTCGCCTGGTGGTAGGTCTCTCGGGTAGGTTGACACCAAACTGGATCGTGTCGGAAGACAGGTCCCACTTGACTCCCAGTGCCTGTTCACACACCTCAGACTTCTCATTCAGAAGTTGCACTCCCTGAAGCGTCTTCGATCTCGAGTAGATGGGGATGGTTTCTAGAACTGTGGCATCATTGCAGGCGAACTTGGTGAGTTTGAACCCACCTTCAGCGCAGAGCTTCGTCGTGTTCTCGATGAGGGCGATCGCAGAACTGGGATTAGGCGTTGAAATGAGCCCATCATCGACGTAAAAGTCCTTCTTGACGAAGCTGGCTGCTTCTTGTCCGTGCTTCGACTCGTACAGGTCCGCTGTCAGATTCAGAGCGTGCATCGCGCACGCCGGCGACGAGATGGCTCCGAAGAGATGCGTCGTCATTCCGTAGCACGCTGGCTCCCTCTCGACGTCACCTCCTGGCCACCAGAGGAACCTGAGCAGGTTTCTGTCGGTTGGTGTGACCACGACTCGGTTGAACATGGACTCGATGTCGCATGTCAGCGCTACTGCTTCTTTCCGGAACCTGGTCAAGATGCCGACGAGGTTGTTGGAGACATCTGGACCCTGTAAGAGTTCACGATTCAGGCAGCGTCCACGGAACTCTACGCTGCAGTCGAAGACTACTCTGAGTTTACCTTTCTTTTGCTGGATGACGCCGTGGTGGGGCACATACCACAAGCGTCCGTTGCTGGCTTCGAGTTCATCTTGAGGGACGGGTTCGGCGTAGCCCTTAGCCAGCATCTCGTCCATGACTGCGACGTACGAGTCCTTGTAGTAGCTGTCCTTCTGTAGTTTCCTTTTCAGAGACTGCAAACGGAGCTGAGCTTGCTGCACGTTGTCTGAGAGTGTCATGTTCTGGTCCGGCAGAGGAAGAGGAGCTTCGAAACGGCTGTCCGGGCGCTGGTACATGCCGTTTTCCATGATGTCCAGGAAGCGTCGGTCGTTCTGCGAGATCTTCGTTTCTCCTTCCGCCTGTGAATCGAAGTCAGAGTCGAGCATCCGAGCGAGCTGCTCAGGGTGTACCTCGCGAGCCCTGACTCTGAACGCGAAGTGGCGAATTCTCCCCTGACCTGGCTCTGCTGACACATACAGACACGTAGCATCATCAGTCGTCTCTCCCATGTAGCCGACCACGCTCCAGCCGAGACTTGTGCGGATGGCCCAGGGCTCGTTGTCACCACCAGTGACGATTTCCAGCGGCTTCAGTGCTTTGGGGCAGTTTATCCCGATCAGGATGCCGATGTCAGCGTCTGGGAGATACTCTGGAAGACCCTTGGCGACGTTTTGTAGATGAGGCCACTCAGCTGTGGTGTCACGTCGCGGGATAAGCTGTCGCTCGGCGGGTATATCCTCTTTGGAGTACGTCGGAGGCAGTTCGATTTCGACTTCTCCTGTGGGATCTTCAACCACGAGACCTTGGACGACTTGACTCCTTGAGATGGTCTTGCCAGTCATCGTGTTCAGTTCAAGCGCGACCTCTTCGCCGTTCAGACCCATCTCCTGCAACACAGATTCTTTCACAAAGCAGGTGTCAGACTGGGGATCTAGCAGCGCATACACTGTCTTGTTCATGGCAGGATGATCCCTGTGCTTCAGCTGGACGGGCACCAGCATCGAATGGTGCACTTGGCTTTCCACCTGCTGCTTCGCTGGAGGTCACGTGGAGGGAGGTTGCACTAGTTTGAGTACCTATGGAGGTCGTCTTGTCGAGCCTGAGAGCGAGGTTGTCATCATGTAACAACGTGGGGTGCAGTCTGTCACACTTCGTGCAGCGTTGCTTCCTCTTACACTCTTTCCATCTGTGGCCTCGCCTCAGACAGCCTCCACAGAGTCCTCGTTGCCGGACCAGCTCCTGTCGTTCCTTCAGTGACATCTTTATGAAAGATGTACAACGATCCACAGGGTGATCCCCACTGCACACCGCACAGTGGTACTGCTGCATGTGCTGGCCGCTGTCTTGTGGTTTCAGGTTGACTGGTGAGGATGTGAGCAGAACACGTGCATTCTTCTCCTTCTGCTTGGGGAACACTCTTCTCATCTTCTCTGCTCCGGGCTGCCACCGGACCTGAGGCCACTCTGGCTTCTCTGCTGAGGGACTGCACAAAGTGTGCGAATGGTGGATATTGTGGTAGAGTCCCTTCTTCAGGTTCATATATCCATCTGTCTACAACACATCTCCACATGTCAGTCAGATACTTTGGCAGTTTCCTCAGAATGGGGTCGACTTCAGACAGACCTTCAAACATCTTCAGTTCGTTCATTGAGTTGGAAGCCACCAAGCACTGTTCGAGGAAGTCTGACAGTTCAGTGAGGGACTTGCTATCTCCTGCTTTCACCTCCGGCCACCTGTGCAGACGTCTCTTGAGCTCGTTAGCTGTGATGAACATGTTACCGTACCTGTCTGTGAGTCGTTTCTTGGCTTGCAGGTATGCATCATCAGATCTCATCTGCAGGAAGCCGATGATGGAGTTCCTTGCTTCTCCAGCTGTGTAGTGACCCAAGTAGTGTAGTCGTTCACTTGGCAAGAAACATCTTGTTTCTATGTAGGTCTCAAAGGCTTTCAGCCACATGTGGAATGTTGCGTAGTCACCTCTGAAGACGCCTGGTTCGAGGGGAGGCAGCTGGCTTCTCTGAGCTTGTTGGGACAGAAGATCCACCAATGTAGAAGCAGTCACTTGCACTGGCATGGATTCAGGAACCTGACAATGGGAGAGAGATACGGCAGCAGCTGATGACGCAACAGGTTTTGTCATGTCTTTGTTTGCTTCATGACAATCAGTTAGCTGTGCCTCAGTGCTGACTTGTTTCCCCTTGACAGGCTGTGCATTCTGGTCTTCAGGCATTGGTGGCGTCATGTGCAAGTCCATCTTCTTCTCCATATCCTCAATCACTTCTGCCTTTGCCTGCTGAATCTTCAGCTCTGTGTCCAGACTGTGCTGCTCTTCTTTCCACTTGAGCTCTTGCATTCTTGACTCCATCATTTTCACCTCCCTTTCCAGTTGCTGTTTCTCTTCCAGTGCTGCTGCTCTGGCTCTCATCTCAGCTGTGTTTTGACCTTCTTTCACCTTCATCATGTAAAGCTGGGCCTTCACAGAGCTGACAGAAGATGATCTAGATGACCAACTTTTCACTGAGGAGCAGTCTCTTGGGACCTTCTTTTGCTTGTCACTTGTGGCAGCATCTTGGACTGGCATGAGTGACTCAATTGATGCCCTTGTGGTTTCTAGTCCCATCAGTCTTTCCTCATGTGTAGCTCTGTGTAGCTCGTAACCTGCTTCTCCCAGCAGAGGGCGTAGATCTCCATCTGTTTGCAGTAGAATAACATAGTTGTGCTTCCACTTGGAGATCTTCTGGGTCACAGCCTGTTCAGCTTGTCAATCTTCATCCTGTGTCGTGAGATTATCCACCAAGGCCTGGCCATCCTTTTCCAGCTTCCCGAGCATCTGCCTGAAGATCTTCAGCTTCACCGTCTTTTGGTACTCATGCCCCTTCTCTGTCAGTCTCTGTGCATATGCAGGTCGTGTTTGTGGACCCACATCTGTGTCCGTTTTCTCTGCATTATCCATAGTGAGGGTAGATAGACCAGGGAAAAATAAACAAAACAGTTGCTATCTATGATTAGTTGGGTTCTGTGGTTCAGTAAGTTGCACTACAAATCAGAATAAAATACAGATCCTACAGAACATGTTAGTCAGTACAGAACACCCAGAATCTATGGGTAAAATCACTGGTTGCTCATTGTATGGATTTCACAAGGAACAGCTTTTCTCTACAACAAAGGAAGAATTTTCACTGTAACAGCAAAACAACAGAGTTCTACAGGATTCATTATCTATTGTTCGCTTCGGATTTAACAGTCACGTGAAAACTAGAAAAAGGACACAAATAAACCGTGGTCAGTCATGTGGCGATAAAAGATGAAACACAACAATAACAAACACAGCATCAGGGTTGGAAAAGTTGCTGTTTGCTGGTGTACAGGGGCACCAGGAGATTTTGTACTCTGGAATTGTGACTGGAAAGAATTAACTTTTTTGTACTCTTTGAATAGGCAATACATATTCTTAGGAAACATGCCAAACTCATATGAATATTTATGTTCCCAGGCACAGCAGACATCAATGAGAAAAAATTGAGCGACATCAAGCAGAAAACGATTTCCAACTTCCAAGAACCAAGTGTCTCTAAACTGAAACCTTTGGTCAGCAAGATGAAATGCCAGCGTCTATATTGTGCTATTCCAATGCATGTTTCAAATGAACATATTTATGTTTTAAATATAAACATGATGTATGATGCAGTCTTCTGTCTGAGAACAAACTGATCACAAATTATGGGTTAATCCAGACAACTCATTAGCAAATACTTAACCATGCGAGTAGGTGTAGGGCCAAAGTTAAAACACAGCTCTTCCTTAGGGCAGAGTACATGTCACTTATCTCGAAAAGCGCCAGTCAGTGGTGTTAAAAATATAAAAAAACAAACAAGAAACTAAGCACCCACCAATCTGACTCAATAATCACACACCGCCGTAGACACAGCACTACACAAATCAAAATAGCGTACCACGAGACGTCCTGCGCAAACAATGTCTCTTATCTTCCTTCAGAAGAGATGAGCACAAGATTACGCTGCTGAGTACTTTCCTCAACAAATACCTTGTGTACCAAGTACCGTTTTCCCTTGCTGGAAAAGCTCATGGTACTTGGTGTTCGTTGAGAACAAGTACTATGCAGATAATCATTCTTTTAAAAGATTAAATGATCAATTAAATGGTATGAAAAGAAAGTGCTTGCCTTCTTGATGCCAATGGTACCATTTTTTTGTTAAGACGACCACCTTTTTTTTAGGCGTAAATAGCTAATGAGAATCCTTGTACTCAGTGTCTAAAACACCAGGTCACCAGGTGCATACTGGCGAAGCTTTATGTCCGATATATCTATCAATCGGGCTCGTTAGAGTCTAAATTAACTAAATATGAATGCAAAATGTTCGGCCTTATCAAAAAACTGAAATTCAAGAGCATTCGCTACGTGAAAGAGGTCATATAACACCGTCTAAGATATACTCAGCGCTCTTCTCAGTTGCTTCTCGGCAACTCTCAACTCGAGCTCAACGCTGATTGGTCCGTGTCCACACCGGGCACATTTCGTGAGGACAACACTATTTACACCGCAAGTCTTAGCTACGCACACTTTCTCGTGTTTTGCGACTATGATGCGCCATTAAAGGGAGATAATGACCTTTTCCCACAAAAATGGAGTTAGCACCTGAAATCGATAGACGAGACCAAAATATATTGTAAATTCATCACATTTTGCATATAACAATTCCTACCGAGAGATATTTCAATTCATAGTTGATAAGCGCTCCACGCTTATAATCAGCAAGCACTCGGTAACGTATTCAGTAAATTAGCCTCCCTACGCATTGTTATTTATCATGAAGGTATGCAATATGTTTCCTGCATTCTATCTTTTGCGAATATGTGCCAAACTTTTATGAACAATCAACAATCATTTTAAAAAAGTGCATTGAAATCGGCAGTTTAGGTAGGCCCCCCATGGCAACCTATTTAGTGTCGGCGATTTGTTTATAAGTGCCCATTCAACAACGTTGACAGATTGACACAAAAGCGCCAGATGTTGCGCTTTCCAATAGTGTAGGGAAAATACCGATCATAAATTTTCCCAAACTTCCAACTTTGAATTAGGGAATAATTGTATTTAATTCTTAAATTTAGATCACATCATTTTAATACCATAACGGTAGCCAAAGAAAGTGTTGCTAACAAAATCAAAAGGTCATTATCTCCCTTTAACGTATTGCAATTTCATGACCGTGATTATGTGGGACTTCAAGCCTTGGCCTTGAGTATTTTGTTCGTACCACACCGTGTTCCAGGCATTTCAATTTGTCGTCTTGTAACAGGTTAGTGGCTTGTTGGTCACCAAAGGTTAAAAATACAGTTTTTTTTTGGTCACATACATACTAAAGTACTTCTTCAGTTTTCTACTGCCCAGTGTCCTAGCATTGGTAAATTTGGGTGGGGAACGACACCCTATGGATACTGTTTTTCTGCTCTCTTTCCAGAGTTTTACTGGGATTTTCAACTCCTTATTTTAAAATGTATTGGATAATTGGAATGCTCACTGATCAATGGATATAATAATGGGGACAGCCTGTGTAGGGAAAGAGGTAATAATTGGCATAGGCACCTAATAACTAATTCTGGTGAGCAGGTAATTCGATATTAATAAAACAGTGCATATGTTATTTGGTTGAATTTTCCGCTCTTTATGTTTATTTTAGCCAGAATTTTCCACTCCGCACTCCAGCTCCAAAGCAATCCTAGTACCCTGCTGCCTGTGTACTAGTTAGGGCACATAGCATTGTCTCTTGGCCCTTTATTACCATACAGCCTAATATGTAACTGCCATGAATATAATCCTATTTGTAATTATGTACAATTTTTTTCTGAGAAAATGTACTTCGCTACCAGCAAAATTAAAATTCCCACCCTCACGTTATTACCATGAATATACTACTACCTGTAATTATGTACTCAATTTTTCCAAGAAAATGTACTCAGCATACCAGCAAAAAAAAGTAAATTGCCAACCCTGCACAGCATACAATGATATGCAACAATTTCCTCATCTCAGTGGGTAGTCTAACACAGCAAGATCATCGGGAGATCAGAAATTATATCAGTTACCATATCAGCAATCTAACAAATCATTTCAATCATAAATCATAGGAAAATAATAGTATACCACGCACTTCGTCCGGGGCGTCTAAGCGCCGTTACCGTCATTGTCGTTCCGTGCCAACGCGTGGCGTTTCAACTGACGCAACTCGCTGCGCTAAATTGGCCTCAGAAACCAAAGGCAACAAGCCGCTAAATACCGGTGCGCCTGATCTAGCACGACAGTAGAGCGTACGGTTTTAATGCTTCAAACACGTATCACCCTTTCAACACACATGCGGGAACACTCAAGGTTGACTTTCATGGAGTTTAGCCCTCAGATGATTTCGACTTTTGATCCATTGCAACTTCTTAACTAGGGCGGGCCGAGCTTAGCTTTTATGCGCATCGTAATCAGGAGGTCGAACTTTATCATATTAAAGATTTTCAGTGAAATCGTAGGGGTCCACCCTAGATGAACTCGACCTTTGACTTAGTGTAACTTCCTAACTAGGGCGGGCCGAACTTAGCTTTTATGCTTATCGTAATCAGGTCATACTTTATCATATTGTAGATTTTCAGCGAAATCGTAGGGGTCCGCTCCGTTAACCTTGACCTTTGACCCATTGTAACTTCTTAACTAGGTCGGGCCAAGCTTAGATTTTATGCGTATCGTAATCAGGAGGTGAAACTGTATCACGTTGTAGATTTTTAGCGAAATCGTAGGGGTCCGCCCCAATTACCTTGACATTTGACCCATTGTAACTTCTTAACTAAGGCGGGCCGAGCTTAGCTTTTATGCGTATCGTAACCAGGAGGTGAAACTGTATCATATTGTAGATTTTCGGTGAAATCGTAGGGGTCCGCTCCACATGACCTCGACATTTGACCCATTGTAACTTCTTAACTAGGTCGGGTCGAGCTTATATTTTATGCTCATCATGATCAGGACGTTAAGTTCTATGATTTAGGAGCTTTTGGGCCCAATCTGAGGGGTCGGTTTCAGTTTGAATATCCATCTACAGATGGATATCCATCTGCTGAACCTGCTGCTAGCTTGACCAACGTGTTCACAACGTGCTAAATCGCGTAAGCTATGTTTAGTAGGTAGCCTGTTTGGTTCCTACCGTAAGCTATTTTCAGTTCCAACCAAATAACTGGTAGGATGCAGCTCAGTAGCCAATAAATACGTCAATTTCAATCAAGTTTAATGTAATGCTGCTTAGCTTTGCTTTAAAAACTATTTCACATATGCTGAAAGTAATGTCTTGTTAAATTTGACATGCATTGTATATTTTACTGTTTCTACTTATTTATCTACTATATAATATTCCAAATATACCAGACAGTTAGTCAATAGTTGTAAAACTCAGAGCTACGGAGCCGGCGCTGGGCCTGAAAAGTATCTAGGGCCTTGGGCCTGAAAGGACTAGCCATACAGCTTGCCGGGGTTATGTAGTGCTCAAGTAGAGCAAATATGTGTATTCAGTATACAACATACGGTGCATACGCTGAACTTGGTTGCACCCAAGTAATGCCGTGCTTCTGTGGTGCACCGCTTGAGCTATGCCAGCGGCGGTGCCGGGCGTGGTTTTAAATATTTCCGTTTTTTTTTTGTTGCAACACCACTAGTAGTCAAGTTCGACAACTGAAGTGAGATGCAAATTTGCTTTCATTTGCTTTCGTTATGGCAAGCACAATTTCCGTAATTTTGATGAAAAGGTACAGTTTTTAGTGCAGTATTCACAATCAGTCTAAAAACGTAATTGCGTTGCTTTTACTTTTGTTTCTGCATGCATGTAGCATGTTAGCTTACCTATAGATCGTCCAGGGAAATTTAACCTCGAAAATTGTTTGTGTTCTGCTGTTGTTTTGAAGGGCTTCTCGCAGTCGGGGGCAGATCCAGGGGGAAGGCCCCCCCCCCCCCCCAAGGTTCTGAAACCGTGATTTCCCCTTCCCAAAAATGCTGGACGGCTGATGGTCCACTCTACCCCCGCTCAACAACTTCTTGTGGAAATACGCCACTGGATTTGTCCCCCCAAAACTCGCGGTTGGATCCGCCCTGGTAGGCGGGCGCAGTCAGCTCAGTCAACGATCAGTCGGTCAACGATGCATGCTTATTAGCTAACGCAAATCAACAGTAATAGTCTTCTTTAAAGCACATCATCAGTCAACGCTCCGTAACAAGAAGTCTCATCTTCATAAACGCACATCTTTACAAAAATTTAATTACACTATTGCACAAAACATTCACTTACACTACACTTTGTTTGCCATTTAATGTGATGCACACAATGGAATAAGCACCTATTATGACAACAAATACAAAGCATGTCAATATAGCTGACTAGCTTCGTCAGAAGACACAGACATTGACCACCTCCCTCAGTCGTCGGCAGAGGGCCGCCGACTTCGCCAACGCCATATCGACCAGCTGTTGTTGTTGGTCTCCCTCCCCCGGCTAGGAGCCGGGTGTAGCCGATCGGCTCTGTAGGGACCAGGTGGCAGCTGCCAGGGCCGCCACCACGCTGTCGCTCCGCAGGTCCTCCATGTTCGGTGAGATGGTCCCAAGTAGGCGTAGCGGGGTCCCCATCTGCTCATGGAGCTGATGGGACCTCTGCTCGATGTCCAGCTCCCTGCCCAAAGATCAAAAGCATGCCAAAATCAGTCCACTGGAAATGGTGTCAGCCACTTATCAAATGTCTGCAACAGTCACATCAATCACAATAGCCTGGAATACAATCGGTTGACCAAATGGAACTCAAATGGGCAACACTTCTGTTGCAAACTAGTGTTGTCACAATTTTATCAAGAAAACATGAGATTCACAAATAGGTGGAATCTATCTTCTTCTTCACACAACATTTGAAACGACTCGGCATTGTATTAAAGGGAATGTTTCACCTTTCTGAAAGTTGTCAAATATACACTGGTTGTAGTTAAAAATATGAAGTAAGTGCTGCTGAAAACGATAGTGATATTTTTCTCTTGAAGTCATTTAACTTTATACAAATGAAGGTTTTAAATTTGGGATGATGTCATTATTGAGCTATAGACCGCCACTGATTGGTTGACAAAGTGGGATTGGCTGAAAAAGTGGCTGTCAGCCGATCAGCGGCAGCACTAGCCTAGACCTGATTTTGCAAATGGGAAATTAAATTGCTTAAAGGGAAATAATGACCTTTTTCCACTAAAATGGAGTTAGCACTTGAAATCGCCAGACGAGATCAAAATATATTGTAAATTCATCACATTTTGCATGAAAACTTTCCTACCGAAAGATATTTCAAGTTAAAGTTGATAAGCGTTCCACACTTTTAACGACCGGTACTTGCACTATTTCTGACCTTTTGTCAAGTACTTTTGGTCCTCATCAAGCTGCGGGCTTTTCCCGTATTGTTTTTTTACGCAATGGAGTGGAAAATATATTGTGCGTTCTGCTTGTTGTGATTATATGCTCGGCGATCTTCTAAAACTAACAGCGATTGGAAAAAAGTGGCAATAAAATCGGAAGCTCATCGATGCACATCAACGCGGCATAGTTAGTGGTTGCGACCCTCAATTTTTGAAAATCGATTCATTTGTTTTCAACATTAGGAGTTGTGTATAGTTTGTCTGTGGCTGTATATAACACTATGCTTTATTTTATCATGAAAAATAATAATTTTTCCCCAAAAAACTAACGAACAATAACACAAAACTGGCAATTGAATCAGAAGCTCATCGATGCACATCGACGGCGACCTATTTAGCGTCGGCGATTTGTTTACAAAGTCATTGTCATGCTTCTCGGCGCACTTAACCATCTCGGCGCACTTGGCGAGTTGTTCCTGATTAGCATACCCAAGTCCCGTAGCGGGCTTTGTTAATGACGTCACTGGTGCCATTCTTGTGTAGCATTGCAAAATATATCTGATTTCGAGTTGAAAGCTAATTAAAGACTTATTCAAATTATTGTTTTTAAGTTTTAATTTTCTTGTTAATCATTATTAAAGGTATTTTATCACTGTATTTCATAGTAGTTGACACTTCAGAAACTTGTGACGTAATAATATTGTATCCAATATGCATTTCCCTCACCTTTTGCTATTGTGGCGCAGTGCCGAGTGCTTTGCGAATACTAGCTTGCCTGGGGTTCAATTCATTCCGCTCTTATTTTATTCGAGTTGGTATAGTTTGCATGTTGTTGTTATTCATGACTTATACTGATAGTCAGTCGTGCATCACGGATGCTTCACGGATTGCTTCACGGATCAGAGCGCTGCTCGAACGCACGCTAGTAGCGCTTTCGTTCTCCATGGCTACCAGGCGTGAGCCAATGAAAAGCCAGAACGTATTCCCTTTCTGGCTTTTGATTGGCTGACGCCTGGTTGCCATGGAG
Organism: Chirona hameri; assembly: GCA_036785665.1. NCBI lineage: Eukaryota > Metazoa > Arthropoda > Thecostraca > Balanomorpha > Balanidae > Chirona > Chirona hameri. Next base: position 121,569 of record JAXIVJ010000524.1, read on the forward strand.
AACGAAAGCACTACTAGCGGGTGTCCGAGCAGCGCTCAGTTTGATCGGAAATGTCACAGAGCCTCCACAAATGCCGCACTCGATGTTAACAATGGTAGGGAAGGACGAATTTGTCAATGACCTTCATGAAGTACACAAGGTACTTGTTTTGTATTTTTTCCAAACTTACAACTTTGAATTTGGGAATAATTTTATTTAATTCTTAAATTTAAATAAAATAATTTTAAAAACATAACGGTAGCCTAAGAAATTGTTGCTAACAAAATCAAAAGGTCATTATTTCCCTTTAAAAATGGCCAAGTTGGCTATCTCAGTTCAAAACCAATACAAGGATGAAACATTCCCTCTAAACAATGACACTGAATCTTAATACAATTAATCAATCAATTAATAAATCAATTAATCAATCAATTAATCTACCAATGCATCTGTTTTGCCACACAAATCTCTCCAAACTGCACCACACCCAACCTTGGAATTTGGGCCATTTTCTGGACTTTTTGGGTCCAAAGAATTTTGCTCTCTTCATATTTGTTCAGGAAATTTGCTCTTTTTGCCTGATCTTACCGACCTTGTAGTTAAAATATAATCCAATTTTCCTCACAAGGATTTAATATCTATTACAAATCAGGATTTTTTTACTTTCCAAGTAAAATAATTAAAACAAAAATGAAAATCTTAACTTGCCTGACAATACAATTTTCTCTCCACCTATGGATTTTTACTCTCCGGGACCAGGTCATGAAATGAAAAATCCAACACTGACCACACCAGCTCCCTGCCAGTACCTTCCCCACACCTCAACTTGGAAGCATTGTCACCTGTTTTGTTGTGATGTCCTTGAGGCTGGCAGGTCATCAGTTGAGGCGGCCATCATGGATGACAGTGTCGCCAGACCAAGCACTGACAACAGCTGCTCACTGCTTTCTGTCAGCACAGCATTCAACCTAGAAAAGACAAATATTGCTTGGTGAAATGCTAAGGCCAAAAAGCCCAGTCTAGTCAACTCATTTTGAAGCCTTTATTTACATGATTGTGAAGATACACTTTGTCTTTTCAATATGTAATAGTGCAGCCCACATCTACCTGACACACAATCCATGAGCATGTTTTATGGTCTAGTCCCATACTCCAGTATTCAAAACGTGACAGGAACATTGACAAGCTGTTTGGGGCAGCCCAAATCCTGCCCCAAATGGGACAGCAAGGTACCTCATTTGGGGCAGGATTTTCCGGATCAAATTTTGCTCCTCAGTCAGGGAAATACTGTTGACCGGGGGAGGGATCGTCTTCACAATCACATTTGATCTAGTGTAAATTCACTTTTCAGCCAAATGCTGTTGACCGGGGGAGGGGGTGTCAGGCGTCTTCACAATCACATTTTATCTAGTGTGAATTGGTAAATTGTTACTGCTGCCCCAAAACTCCCAACAGCTCTGCCCAAAAATTTCAAAGCTGCCCAAAAAATTTCAAAAGCTGCCCCAATTTTGATGTGTTCGTACCAACCATGCCCCGACGAGCTCTAGTCAAAACTTGCCACATTTTTCATACTGGCCGTGGCCCATGCTATTAGCCCAGCAAGTATAACATGGATTAAAAACTGGCTTGCATATCATTGCATTGTGCAACTGGATTTTAAATGGCAAAACAGCTAAATATAAGTAAAGGCTGGAAACAGACCTCCTTCCACAATGCACACTGGTATTAGACGCTTTCAGCAAAATTAAAACCACTTTCCAACCAAGTTCCAAGGTTGACATCCAGGCATCCCAAATTTGTCCAAGATCCAAATTTGTCTAGGCAAAATTATTAATGTAAGTTGGGATAAATGGCAAAAACACAAATCTGCTAGGTACCTGAATGTGCACTATTCAATAATAATTAGATTAAATTAAATTAGATATTGTAAGATATATATTACAAGACCTGACACTACTACCAATACACTGTATAAAGGAGAATACTTCAGGATATCAGTATGATAGAGCCCCAAAGTGCAAATTAAATCCTGTTTCTTACCTGGTTCTCTTACCTGGTTGGGTTCCCATTGGTCGGATAAAAGAAAATCAAGGGGACAGGGTAAAAGGAAAGGAACCCTAGACTCTGAGACGCGCCGGTTCTTAAAGTATTAGTAAATTAACAAGGATAGGGAAGTTCCTAACCGGAAATTGTGTGCCTCCCAATTTGATTGGCAATGACAGCCATTATTCATGAGAACAATTTGGAATAATTAACACATAAATATAGCCTAGCCTATGGATTCGACTATCATGCAAAATCGTACAGACGGTCATGTAGACAGGATTGCAGCACACGCTTGAAGCACGAGGGATTGGGAGCACACACAGCGGTAGTTGGTAGTGAGTTCCACACGGTAGTACAACGAACGGGGGAAAAACGCTTCCTGACGTCAGTACGAGTGAATATCGGGAACACCTTGAAGCAGTGACCTCTAGTTCTACTTTGGGGAGCAATGCGAAAAGATCCTCAGGGGATAGGCAAGATTTCCCATTGAAAATCTTCCAGCACTGAATTAGGTCAGCACGCAGTAGCCTACCTTGCACAGAGTAAAGGTTCAGTGCCTTTAAACGATCAGCATAGCTTAGGTCGCCTAACCCCGAGATGTGCTTAGTCCATTTCCTCTGTACGTTCTCCAAAAGACGCAAGTCTTCAAGGTAGCCAGTAAACCAGACGCATGAACAGTACTCTATGATGAGTCGGATATGAGTAGTGAGCAGGAAGAGCATGAATTCAGGGGATCGGCAGACAGTGGACTTCAGGAAACTTTGGGCTAAACCGCTGCCTTGTGGGCAACAGTCTGGATGTGCTCATGGAATTTCAGATCTGTATCTATAGTAACTCCAAGGTCGACGTGGGAAGTGGCCGGGTGGATTTGCAGTCCATTAAGGTAATACAGAGGAGGTGTAAGGTCAGCACATCGTTTAGAGAATCGGAGAACAGCACATTTCTTTGAGTTCATGTGTAGGCCCCAAGACGCTGCTGTGGTATGCAGCAGGTCAATATCTCTTTGGACATCTGCAGTGGAAGAGCGCAGCTGAGTCCGGCAGCCGCCCCTCGGGTCGCTCCCCTGTTACTGCTGTTTTCGCGTGTAATTAAGCTTCGGCCAACTGGTGGTTTTGTCTCAGCTTAAAAAGTGGTGTTTTCGGACCGTTTGAAGTGATTTCTCGTGCCGTTTCGTAGTGATCATAGATATTTATACTCGCCCAGTATTTCCAATAGCCATAGTCATGACCCACGCTGGACTGTTTGGCACTCTACCGGTTTCCGAAGAGACCAACGCACCTATCAGCTCGCCGCCTCGACTTCTACCGCTCCACCACGCTCCACCGTCGTCGCCGACGTCCTGTCAGACCGAGCCGGGTCCCCGCCGGACTCAGCCCCCATGGCCATCCATCACCCGCCCGCCGCCCAAGGGGCGGACAGAGGCGGAGTAAGGCGACACTGCCGGGGGAGAAGAGCCGGTCGGATAGTCCAAGCGCGTCGACATCGGGCAAGAAACGCGGAACATCAGCGTCGCCAGGACTACGACCGAGCTTTAATCCCCCTGGCGGGCCCTGGACCCGCCCCTGGCACAGGGGAGAGTCCGCCGGCCCAAACCCGGGACAGACCGGGCCTAGTAGCCGACGGCTGCCAGGGAGGCTCTGGGAGCGGGAGCTCCTGTCGTGTAGAGAGTCACCTGCCACGACCACCACTATCCATCCCGACACTGGTGACGAGACGGTGGCCGGCCCCGGCGGCTGCCGAAGCCCAAGCCAGGCCTGACGCGCCGCGCTTCCTGGCCCGCCCCGCACGGCTGATGACTGAAGGGACCCGCGTTCCGCGATTCTACAACATTGGGCACGTCAACGCTCGTTCACTGGCGCCACGAATGGACGAGGTCTACTTGACGAACACCGGCTGGACATTCTGTGCATATCGGAAACGTGGCTGCAAGCGGGCGTGTCAAACAGAGTACTGGTCTTCCCTGGGTATTGCATAGCCAGATGTGACCGCTCTGCTGAACCGCACACCCACAAGGCATTACGTGGCGGCGGCGTCGCCATCCTGACCCGTGACAACCTACGAGTCACGAAGCTGGACATCGGCGGCGCCGACGCCGCTGTCGAGTCACTCTGGATCTCTGTGACGGGCGCAGGTCGACGCTCTGTAGTCGTCGGCGCCCTCTACAGGCCACCCGGCGCGTCAGTCAGACGGGGTCTGGAGCTGATCGAGCAGCAACTTCAGGCAGCCATATCCACCAGCAAGCCGGTCGTCGCCATGGGCGACTTCAACATCGACATGATGAACACCGAGAAGCCGGCATCCCGTGGACTACAGTCCATTATGAATGACCTGGGTCTGAGACAGCTGGTGGATCAACCCACCCACATCCACCCTACACCAACGCTGCTAGATCTGTGTTTAACTAACTTGACTGATGTCCCAACATCGTCCTTAGTTCTCCCCGACGCCATCGCCGATCACCAGCCTATCCTGCTTCGGACACAGCTCAGTCGGCAACGCCCCACGCGCCCAGCTCCTGTCACTTCACGGGCCTGGAGCCGCGTCGATTGGGACGCTATGTGCCTGACCCTGCTAATGGCCGACTGGGGACGGCTCCACGCCGCTGCGACTGCAGATGAAAAGCTCACCGCCTTCATGGCGGTTTGGAATGCTGCCGTCAACGGTCACTGCCCTCAGATCACGGTGACCCGACGACGCCCCGACTGTCCATGGCTTCGCAACAACCCGGAGGTTGCGGCGGCGATGGAGGACAGGGACGCCGCCCGAAAGGCATGGACCGAGAGCAGGACACCAGAGGCACGACTCAGGCATCAGCAGAGTCGCAACTAGGCTGAAGAGCGTCATCATCCGCGCCAAACGGCAGTACCTGTGCGATTCCCTGACGACCGATCGACGCCAGTTCTGGAGCCGCATCAAAGCCTTCGCGTTCCGGCCGCCAGGTGGAGCCTCATCGGGAGCCGACGACGCCGCTGATCGCGCGGACGTATTCAACACGCACTTCGCGTCCGTCGGCTCGCGCATAGCAGCAGAGGTCGCCCGCGACGGTGGCGCCACCACCGGGCCCCGGCCGCCCCGAGTCTGGGCATCTGCCCTGACGCTGCGCCCTGCCATCCTCCCCGAGTTATGGAATGCCATAGGTCGGATGAGTGGTTCCAAGGCGGTTGGTGTGGATGATGTGCCTCTGTTCGCAGTCAAGAAGTGTTTCCCCGTCATGGGTCCTCACTTACTCCATCTGATAAACCACTCCATAGTCACTGAGGTGTTCCCCACTGCATGGAAAATCGCGCGTGTTGTCCCCATTTACAAGTCCGGCGACCGAGCCAATGTTAACAACTTTCGGCCAATCTCGATTCTGTCAGTTCTGTCGAAAATTGCCGAAAAGGTTGTATCGCTCCAACTCGTACCATACCTGCTCGATAACCACGTGCTCTCTCCTATGCAGTATGCATACCGGCCCAACCACTGTACAGAGGACGCCGTGCTCGACGTTGTCGAATGGATCAGTCAGACCATCGACAGAGGCCACGTCGCGTCGCTAACAACAATTGACCTCAGTAAAGCGTTCGACAGCGTCGATCATGGCGTCCTCCTCACAAAACTTGGATGGTGTGGTATCCAGTCGACAGGCTGGTTCCAGAGTTACCTCAACGAGCGGAGGCAGACTGTGACAGGCGGCTCCTCCATTCTTCCGCTCACCCACGGAGTGGCCCAGGGCTCCATCGTCGGACCCATCCTCTTCCTCATATTCATCAACGATCTGTCCTCCTTCCTCCTCCACGGCCGTCTCCTATCCTATGCTGATGATACCCAACTCCTGGACCACTCCCTCCCTGACCCCATCGGCCTATCCGACCTCAAGACGCGGGTCGAGGAGTCTATCCAATGCCTTCAAAACTGGTTCCAAGCTAACAGCCTAAAAATGAATCCGGACAAGACTGACTTTGCTCTCATTGGTACAAAATCCTCCCTCAAAATGGCGAAAAATTTCAGCATCAACGTCTCTGGCTCGACCGTCACCCCATCCCCTACCATCAAAGTGTTGGGAGTCCTCCTCGACCAGCACCTCAACTGGGATCCTCATGTATCCATGGTGGTACGGAGGTGCAATGCAATCACCGCATCTCTGTATAAAATCCGCCATCACCTCACTCCTGACGTCCTTAAACTCCTCGTCCAAACACACGTTTTTCCTCATATCCTTTACTGCCTGTCCGCCTGGGGAGGGGTTGCCCAGTGCCGTCTGCATCGCGTTCAGAAGTCCCTGAACTTTGCCGCTCGGCTCGTCACCGGCGTGCGACGTAGAGAACACATCTCGCCAGCTCTCACGTCTCTCGGGTGGGAGAGAGTAGAGGTACTGGTCGTCCGACACGACTGTACCAACGTCCACAAAGCCCTGACCAGTCGACAGTGCCCTAAGGCGCTGCGAAACATGTTCGCCAAGCGGGCTGACGTATCGGCCAGGAGCACAAGGGCTGCCGACGCCGGAGACCTTCATCTTCCGAAATGTAGAATGGCTCAGACCCAGAAGGGTTTCTCGTACCGAGCAGTCGGCACGTGGAATGCGCTGCCATCAACCGTGAAAGCTGCTCCGTCCAGGTGCGAATTTGTAGCCGCATTGGCAATAACCGAATGAGTGACGTGAGCGAGTGCCTCCAAATAGTGCCTATGCAAACTGTATTGTGTCGTGTAAAACAAATGTCCTTACCACATGTACTGTACAGGAGCCGTAATAGCCACGTTGTGGATGGTTTCCTAAATAAATGATGAATGATGAATGAGTGGGGGGCGAGGGTGGCCTGAGATTGACACATGCATACATCTTAAGGTCGTCTGCGAATATCTTGTAGGCACTTCGCAGTTGGGAGGTAACATTGTTAATGTAAATCAAAAACAGCAGTGGGCCAAGCACTGAGCCCTGGGGGACACCACTCAGTACGTTTCTGGGTTGGCTGAGATGGCCTTTCACGCATACTCTCATTTTTCTATCAGTAAGGAAAGAAAAAATCCATTGCAACACATGTCCGTTAACTCCAATAAAACCCAATTTAGCAATCAATAGGTCGTGGCATACAACATCAAAGGCTTTACTAAACTCAAACAGGATTACATCAGTTATGCCTCCCCTATCAGTATTGAGGGACACTTCATTGTAAACCAGCAGTAGTTGGTCCATAGTGGATCTCCCGGCTCTAAAGCTGTACTGATGGGGAGAGAGCAAGTGGTTAGTTTCAAGATAATTTCTGAGGTGTGAGCACACAATACGCTCCATTGTTTTACAACAAACTGATGTGAGACATAGGTCGGTAGTTAAGTGGGTCATACCGAGGGCCCTTTTTGAATATGGGAATTACCAGTGATGATTTCCAGGTAGAGGGTACGCTCCCCTCCCGTAATAATTTACTATAAATTAAGTGCAATGGGTAGGCTAGATCCTCGCCACAGTTCTTCAACAGAAGTGGATGTATGCCATCTGGGCCCATGGCTGAGTTTCCATCCAGTTCAGCTAGGGCGACACGGACGTCGTTGACAGAGATTATTATATCGTTAAAGGGAGTGTGCCTACTGTTTTGGAATGTCAAAAATATTTTTAATACGGTAAGTAGCTGTTGGTTTGATTGTTGTATATGATGAAATTCACACCTGGAGCCCCTTTAGTTGAATTTTCACTTATATTGTTTTTTGTTTATTTTTGTTTCGATATCTATAAAACGATCGCCACTATGGTGATGTTATGTAAAACGGCGCACATAAGACAATACAATTACGGTCACATCATGCAAGATAGAAAGACGAGTTTTGCACAGCACGTTCTTGCCACTGTGAACTTTATTATGTGCAAGTTTCGTAGCTCTAAATTTATATCTTCTTCAAAAAATGGCCATCGACAATCATCGAAACGGCCATCATCGAAAAACATGATGGCCGTCCAGTTTCTGTTCGGCTGCTGCTATCAACGTGCACGAGCTGTTTTGTTGAATTGCTATTGGCCGGCGCTAACAATACGCTAGCAGTTTAATCGATAGTTGCAGTGCTTCTAGTAGCGGAAGCCCTCTGGAGTCTACCCGATAACATTTTGCTCCCAAGCAAATTACTGGAGTCTTTGAATATCTCAGCAACTAGGGTGAATCTGGAGAAATGAATTAATGGTTCAATTCATAAAATTGTGTTCTATAGACCAGTGTCAATAACCCCAACTAAGCGATGTGAGTAGGCACACTCCCTTTAAGTGAGCCATCAAAGAACTGATGGGGTGCTGGGTTGTCAGGAGTGTTCCTTGTGAACACAGAAACAAATGCTGCGGCGAATATTTCGGACATAGGTCCAGCTTGATCAGTGAGGTTTCCTGAATTGAGTTTAAGCGGTCCAACCGTCGGGCGACCAACTTTTTTGTTTCTTATATAAGAGTGGAGAAGCTTTGGCTTCTCTTTTGATTTAAGCATCAATCCTTTCTCGTACTCTACTTGGGACTGGATCGCAAAGTTTCGGTACTGTCGGTTTATGGCAGCAAAGGTAGCGTAGGCTGAGAGCGTTCCCGTGGAGCGTCTGCCGAGATACCCTCTGGCAACTTTGTACTTGCTCCAGGCACTTTGTCATAAAGACATAAAGACATAAAAGAAAAGTGCAACAAAGAGCCTCTTGGGCCCATCCGAGGTTGCACCCCCCCCCATCCCCCCCCCTCCACCAGTCTCACCCCTTCAAATCACCTTACTCTACCTGCATAAAAGAAGGCTAATCCCACGAGTATTTATGAACTAATCCCTTCTCTGTAAAGTATTTATCTAATCTAATTTTGAAGGAAGCAAGTGTCACTGCATCAGCGACATCCCCTGGTAGCATATTCCAATGTCCTACAACCCTTCTACTGAAAAATGACTGTCGTAGCCTAGTCCTACTTTGTTTCATAATGAGTTTATGCTGATGACCTCTACCTCGATTCTCCCTATTGAACTCAAACATACCCTTTAAATATCCAGAATGCTGACTATTTACAAATTTGAAGACTTCAATTAGATCTCCTCTTAGCCTTCTATATCTAAGTGAAAACATACCCAATTTCCTTAATCTATCTTCATAAGGTAAACTACCAAGACAATTAATCATTTTTGTTGCCCTTTTTTGAACTCTTTCTAACAACCAGCAATCTTTCTCATATGTTGGAGACCAGGCTTGTACACAATACTCCAAATGTGGTCTAACGTATGCACAATACAGTTTTGTTATTACCTTTTCACTCTTGTAGGAAACATTTCTGTTAATGGCCCCTAGCATTCTAAGTGCCTTTTTCCTAGCTTCTACAACCTGGTCTGACGCTGATAGTCTATTGTTTACCACGACACCTAAATCTCTTTCCTTTTCAATCTGCTCCATTTTCTGCCCACCCATTTCATACCTATGTTTACTGCTAACCCGTCCAGCGTGCATAATCTTACATTTACTCAAATTGAATTTCATCTGCCATGCTTCAGACCACTCAACTAGCTTGTCCAGATCTGATTGAAAAACATCCTGATCATGTTTTCCTCTAATAATCCTGACAACTTTTAGATCGTCTGCAAATTTCAAGACTTTGCTGTCTATACTGTTCTCAATTGCATTCACAAATATTATAAAAAGCAATGGGCCCAGGACTGAGCCCTGTGGAACCCCACTGAGAACCTCCTTCCATTGTGATTGGCACCCATTCAATATAACCCTTTGCTGGCGTCCTGAAAGCCACGTTTCTATCCAATCCAGAATCTTGCCCCTGATCCCATGCATTTTAAGTTGCAACCCCAGTCTTGTATGGGGGACTTTGTCAAATGCTTTACTGAAATCAAGAAAAGCTACATCTAGCTGTTTACCCTGATCAACGCTATCTGTTGCAACATCCAAAAACTCCAGAAGATTAGTTAAACAAGAACGGCCCTTCCTAAAGCCATGCTGTGTATCTTTGATGAGTTCATTTTGCTCCAAGAATTCAACAATCTTATCTTTGATGATTGATTCAACACCTTGCAGACTAATGAGGTCAGACTAACTGGTCTATAGTTTTCCTCTTTACTTCTATCTCCCTTTTTATGAATAGGAACAACATTTGCTCTTTTCCAATCATAGTCGTAGGTGGATAAGGGACGTAGGTGGTCTGGTTGACCAAGGAGGTTTCCGGTCGGCAGGAGGTTTCAGGGGAACGTTTTCCTCAATCAAGTCTGTGATCAGCGAGGCAAAATGGTTGAACGCTTCTTCTGAGTCGCGGTATGCTAGCTCATTGTCCCAGTCAATGGTTCCCAGACTGCGGCGGATGGCTCCGTAGCGGCCTCTATGCCAGGCTCTCATATGGCCAACAGTTGAAAAATCAGGATCGGGGTCAATTGCATTGGCGAAAACATAATAAAAAATAGTGGCGCAGTGGTCGCATCCGGGGAGCGGTGGAATGACCTCCACAAGACCCACACGGTCGGCTTCTGATGTGAGCACCAAGTTGAGGATATTTCCGGATCTAGGGTAGGTAGGCTCAGATACCCACTGGGTGAGGCCCAGTGAATTAAATACAAAAAAGAAACTTCTTTCCATTGGTGTGGCATGAAGGGATGGATTTTCTGAAGTCCAGTCTAGATTGGGCAAGTTAAAATCGCCAAGAACTATCACCTCTTTACCTACACAAAAGTCTGCAATGAATGCGGAGGTCAGTTCATCATTATCAGTAGAGTTAGATGGGGGTCTGTAAGCAAGCAAAATGTAAACATTGTAAGATATCAGATGGAATGTTAGGATGTTAGGAAGATGGGAAGTGATTTCGCCCAGCATGAGTCTCTCATTGACATACGCACACACTCTGTGCTTGGGTACTGAACCAGCAGCATCGTTGCATATGATGTTGAAATGAGGCATGCAAACAAATGAGTCTGTTATGTGAGGGAGGAGGCGAGATTCAGTGATACACACAATATCTAAACGGAGCGATCTGATTGTGTCAGCAAGAATACTGTGCTTGGAAGCTAGGCCATTTAAGTTAATCTGGGCAATTTTGACGAGGGTCGAGTTAGGCAGAAAATCTAGTTTCCCGGGACAGGTGAGGCGGTTTGGGCACTGGCAGCCTGGGGAGCAGTCATGGGAGCTTCGGCTTGGATGGTTGGGAGGGCTGCCGGCGTGGCCAGAGCAACCAGGACTGCCTGGGGAGGGGATGGAGCACCTCCCTCAGCACACCGCACTCCTGGACCATCCTGGGCCCTACAAGCCTGCCGCCGTTGGAACATTTCAGACCTTTGGGCGAAAGTAAGGTCTCGTGAGATGAAAACAGAGTCATGGGCTGTTCCCCGCAGCAGCTTGGCCTTATCCAGAATTTGCTTGCGGAGGCCATCATCAGTCATTTTGACTCTGTAGATATGTGCATGCCCAGAGACTGGTGAGATTTCAGACAGGTCCACTCTAGTGCCAAGCTGTTCCTGGGACAGCTGGCCAAACTTAAGAGCTTGCATCGCCCACCGGTACGTGTTGACATACGGTTTTGACTGATAGTAGTTTGAATACAAATAATTATTGAACACCAAAGCCTTTTGCCTATTATAATGTATTTTAAATATTAGGTCAAGGTAAGTCGGTATTCGTCATTGGCATAGGCCGTCTTCAGGTTATTCAGTAACCTGATTCGAATTCTTAACACAATAAATATGAAAAATCAATGGTTCATAATTTAAAAATGTTTGGTAGGTATTTTTAAGTCTATTTTCCAATTAATTAGTAACATTAACATGAGAAATAGACAGAACTGCAATTTAATCGGATTTGTAACCTGAAAATAGACTATGATTGAAACTCTGGTATTAGTTCAGTAATTCACCTCCCCAGTTTATGGTGTTCTTGAGGTCCTTAATAGTAGAAGAGTTGTCGGTAACGGTGGGGCTGGCGTCACCCTCGCGGCCGGGCAATCAAATCAAGGTTCAGGTTACTATCACCGTTGTTGGTCTGGAGTCATGGGGAAGCTTAATGACGTCATCAGATTCTGGCTACGAGCGAATCTTAGGCGGACCTGATCGGACTTAATGGCTACGAGCAGTAGGTTTCGTCGCGATCGGACTTAATGGCTACGAGCTGTAGGCCGATCCGATCGGTCTTAATGGCTACGAGCTGTAGGCCGACCCGATCGGACCTAATGGCGGGGTTAGGTTAGATTAGGTTAGTTAAGTTTAATTAATTCCGATCGGTTCGGCCTACCGCTCGTAGCTATTAAATCGGGGCGGCCTAAGATTCACTCGTAGCTGGTGACGTCATTAAGCTTCCCCATGACTCCAGACCAACAACGGTGATAGTAACCTGAACCTTGATTTGATTGCCCGGCCGCGAGGGTGACGCCAGCCCCGGACGGTGACGCCAGCCCCACCGTTACCGAGTTGTCTGCTGACTAATATTATGACATACTGAACAGTGGGTTATCTTTCTTGTAGAGGTTGATTTTGCATTGGGTCTGCAGTACTGGAATATTTTTATCTTTGCACTTTGCTGAGATGCAAAGATAAAAAGGTTTAACACACATTCAATGATAAAGTGAAATAATGTGTTATCTTTGCATCCCTCTGAGATATAAGGTCATGTGAGTTCCGACTAAAAATCAAGTACTGAACTGAACTAGACTGAATCAACCTCTTAAAACTTAAAAAAATGGAATTCTTCATGTCTGCCTTGTGGAAGAGAACAAATATTTCTGTGTGTTCCTGAAAAACCTAGCTCCTTCATTGCTCGTTTTTTTTTTAGTCGCACGCTTAAATATATTATTATCTTCCACTCGGAGCCATGCAGAATCCTCTATACTGTCTGTCTACAAGATGGTCTGGGGTGGGGTCCAGGGGGCGATGCCCACTCAGTGGGTTCCACAGCACAGCGAGCGAATGTGAGCGGAGCGTTCTAAACATGCGTCCCTATGACCGTAATTGCTGTAAAGATTAGGTCAGGTTTGATTATGTATAGTTTTTGGTGACATAGTTTTGGTATTACTGGTACGCTTTTCTGTCTCGTAATAATACTCTCTTTCTTTGTTATGGACCTCAAGAACACCATTAACTGAGGAGCAAAATGAACTCATCAAGGATACACGGCATGGCTTTAGGAAGGGCCGTTCTTGTTTAACTAATCTTCTGGAGTTTTTGGATGTTGCAACAGATAGCTTTGATCAAGGTAAACAGCTAGATGTAGCTTTTCTTGATTTCAGTAAAGCATTTGACAAAGTCCCCCATACAAGACTGGGGTTGCAACTTAAAATGCATGGGATCAGGGGCAAGATTCTGGATTGGATAGAAACGTGGCTTTCAGGACGCCAGCAAAGGGTTATATTGAATGGGTACCAATCACAATGGAAGGAGGTTCTCAGTGGGGTTCCACAGGGCTCAGTCCTGGGCCCATTGCTTTTTATAATATTTGTGAATGCAATTGAGAACAGTATAGACAGCAAAGTCTTGAAATTTGCAGACGATCTAAAAGTTGTCAGGATTATTAGAGGAAAACATGATCAGGATGTTTTTCAATCAGATCTGGACAAGCTAGTTGAGTGGTCTGAAGCATGGCAGATGAAATTCAATTTGAGTAAATGTAAGATTATGCACGCTGGACGGGTTAGCAGTAAACATAGGTATGAAATGGGTGGGCAGAAAATGGAGCAGATTGAAAAGGAAAGAGATTTAGGTGTCGTGGTAAACAATAGACTATCAGCGTCAGACCAGGTTGTAGAAGCTAGGAAAAAGGCACTTAGAATGCTAGGGGCCATTAACAGAAATGTTTCCTACAAGAGTGAAAAGGTAATAACAAAACTGTATTGTGCATACGTTAGACCACATTTGGAGTATTGTGTACAAGCCTGGTCTCCAACATATGAGAAAGATTGCTGGTTGTTAGAAAGAGTTAAAAAAAGGGCAACAAAAATGGTTAATTGTCTTGGTAGTTTACCTTATGAAGATAGATTAAAAAAATTGGGTATGTTTTCACTTAGATATAGAAGGCTAAGAGGAGATCTAATTGAAGTCTTCAAATTTGTAAATAGTCAGCATTCTGGATATTTAAAGGGTATGTTTGAGTTCAATAGGGAAAACCGAGGTAGAGGTCATCAGCATAAACTCATTATGAAACAAAGTAGGACTAGGCTACGACAGTCATTTTTCAGTAGAAGGGTTGTAGGACATTGGAATATGCTACCAGGGGATGTCGCTGATGCAGTGACACTTGCTTCCTTCAAAATTAGATTAGATAAATACTTTACAGAGAAGGGATTAGTTCATAAATACTCGTGGGATTAGCCTTCTTTTATGCAGGTAGAGTAAGGTGATTTGAAGGGGCGAGACTGGTGGAGGGGGGGGGGGGGGGCAACCTCGGATGGGCCCAAGAGGCTCTTTGTTGCACTTTTCTTTTATGTCTTTATGTCTAGGTGAATTACTGAACTGAAACTGAACAGAAACTTGTCCCTTATGTCATTAGTGTAATTATGTCATTGTCATGTTGTGTTATATCATTAGTGTAACGCTTCAGGTTTATAATTATTTTTGCCTCAACGCTCATCTTCAAAAGAGAGCTATTAGATATTATAATTGTTTTGTAATGGTTATTTTTGATAGATCACTAAATAAATATATTGAATTATTTTTGACTTTTGAAGACAAACAAACCTCGCTCCTCCATGATTATGAGTTTCATGCTCAGTCCAGACTGGTTACTGATTTAACTTTTTGGCACGATTCAATCACAATTCATTTTGGAACCTGAATGATTAAATCACTGTTCAATTCATGAAACATTTTTGTTTGTGAATTGATTAAATCAATGCATAAAAAGTGAACTTATATATGTTCTGTATTTCAGGGTGCCAGGGCAGACAGCCAGCTGTTGGCTGCCTCGATGGCAGCATGCAGATTGAAGGAGGCAATACGTGTGTGCTTCAGGCACTTTGTGGCTCATGATTATGAGTCAAGCTCACATGTTAAGTTGAAGAAGTCTGCCATCCCATCACTGGTACGTGTTGATCCTTACCACTTGTGTATTAAAGTAGGTGCTTAACTTTGATAAACTTTGCCTTGTGAAGGAATACACACATTTTGAAGCACCGATTTCTTTGAAAATCATTGTAACGGCTTACCATTTGGGCCAACTTTAGTTTACACTTTATTTATTAGCATCAGGGGCGGATCCAGGGGGCAATGGGACACATGCCCCACAAAACGTCTGAGGAGGGCCCCCCTCTGTGGACGGTTGGGCCTGGGTCCATCCGTGTCTGAGGACCTGAGGGCCCTTGCCAAGCCCGGGGCACAGCCATGACTGAGAAGGCCCTTTCCAGACCTTTGATGGCCCAACACTGGTCTGAAAGGGCCCTCGCTGGGCCTGAGAGAGCATTTACCAAGCTTAGAGGCCTTACGGCAGTCCAAGGGGCCCTTACCAGGCTAAGGGAGCACAAAGCTGGTTTGAGAGGGTCCTTCCCAGGTCTGCACATGCTGGTGGTCCTCTCAGGCCAGCATAGGGCGCTCTCAAGTCTTGCAAGGGCCCTACAAGACTGGCATAGGCCCTCTCAGGCTTGACAAGGGCCTTCTCATACCTGAAAATACACTTGGACCGACTGCAGGCCCTTTCAGACTGGCAAAAATCTAGGGAGCCCCTTGCAGCTTGTGGGCCCTTTGACGTCTGATGTGCCACCGCCCCCCACCAGCCTTGGAGTTTGGGCCATTTTCTGGACTTTTTGGGTCCAAAAATTTTTCTCTTTTTTTTGTTGTTTTTATTTGTTCAGGAAATTTGCTCTCCTTTCGCCTGGTCTTACC
The DNA here is from genome assembly GCA_036785665.1 of Chirona hameri. Taxonomy (NCBI): domain Eukaryota; kingdom Metazoa; phylum Arthropoda; class Thecostraca; order Balanomorpha; family Balanidae; genus Chirona; species Chirona hameri. The sequence continues at coordinate 137,360 of JAXIVJ010000524.1, forward strand.
GACATTGTCGTTAAAATATAATTCAATTTTCCTCACAAGGATTTAATATCAATTACAAATCAGGATTTCGTCTTACTTTCCAAGTAAAATAATTAAAGCAAAAATGAAAATCTGAACTTTCCCGACAATAACAATACAATTTTACTCTCCACCTATGGATTTTTACTCTCCGGGACCAGGTCATGAAATGAAAAATCCAACACTGCCCCCCACCCCCATTTTCTTTCCTGGATCCGCCGCTGACTAGCATGAGAGGTTTGCCAGTGTTGTATGCAAGTGTGTTGGTGAGAAGTACAAGAAGAAGTGAAATCAAATATGTCTGTAATTTTGCTTCAGTATCACTGCTTACAAATGCATATTTCTCAAGCATTTCAAAGTACACTACTGGTACATTCTGGGTTCCAGTGGTATTTTGTTCAAGCATAGCACGACTTAATATTTCCTGATACTGTTTATGTTTGTTCATGTGATTTGAATTACACTATAACATAATGAATAATCGAGTAAATTGTAAAATACATCATTCAGTATCTAATGGCATTATATCATTCCCATTTCCACATTTCATGACCTGAGTGACATTGCCTTTCCAGCACCTTCCTGACATGGCTCCGGAGCCTGCAGACGGTCCATCAGCTCTGGTAACCAGTGGCAGCAGTGAAGCTCGGCTGAAAAGGAGCGGCACACACGTGCTGGGTGTCACGGGACAGCTGCAGTTGCTGGGCGCGCGCGACCGGCCGGCGCGGCTAAATAGGAGCGACCTGATCTCTGTCTTGTGTGTGTGGCCTGCAAGAAGACGGGGGGGGGGGGGGGGGGGGCTGGGCTGCCTCCAGATGGATGAGCAGGATTTTGACAGCTCATTGAGTGTAAGGTAGGGGGAGGGGGGGGGGGGGGGGGGGGGGGGGGGGGGGGGGGGCAAACACCTAGCTGCCCCCCCCCGTCTCAAAATGTGGCAGCGCCCTTGCATGTGTGTGTGCCCTGTTTTGAGATACGACTGATGCTTGATCTGACCCGACCTCTAGCTTGACCTCTGACTTGACCTCCGGCTTGACCTCTGACCCGACCTCCGACATGACATCTGACCCGACCTCTGACATGCCATCTGATCCGACCTCTGACATGACATCTGACCCGACCTCTGACCCGACCTATGACCCGACCTGACATGACAGCTGACCTGACCTCACTGTGCGTGACATGCAGGGGGCCACTTGTCATCTGATCTGACCTGACCTCTGTCTGTGTATGACCTGGAAGGAAACACGGCTGCTATCTGACATCTGGTCCGACCCCTGGCATGACATCTGACCTGACCTTACTGTGCGTGTCGTGACATGCAGGGGGCGCTGTTTGCCATTTGACCTCTGACATGACCCCTGTCTGTGAGTGGCTTGCAGGGAGACACGGCTGCCGTCTGAACTCTGCCTGTGTGACTTAATGGGAGAAATGACTGCTGTTTGACCTCTCACATGCCTGAACTCTGTGCAGGGCATCATTTTTTAGAATCGTTTTTTTCAGATTCAAAGAATGAAAAAAATATGTTAATTGATTCACATTTGCTTCAACATTTACATATATATGACATTTAAGTTATAACAACATTTAAATATATACACGACTGAGGGAGAGAATCTTGCTAAGGAGCTCAGTATCGTTTGGATCAGTGAGGCCATGTGGCCTTTATAAATTCTGCACGTTTATAAGTATAAGTAAGTATAAGTATGAAATATATATGTTGAATTTGTCAAATCAATAAAAATGGAAACATACCTACATGTGTGTGGTCATTAAACCATTGTTACAGCAAAAATGTCAGATTGGCCATTATTGTCTTATATTGACAATTTATATTGAAAATAACTTACATTTACATTGCCAATTTAGGTATGTGTAAATCCATTGACATAAATCACACATGCTCACTTAACTTATTTGCCTTTTAAAGTTAAAAACACTCATCACTTTTTAGCTGGTACCATGGACGCAGGCTAACACCATTGGTAGCTGTTGGTAGGGTGATCTGCTGTAACCTTGGACACATCATAATGTTGGACTTTTTATGCCATCAGAATGTTAACAATACAGACACACTGTGCGCCAGTAGCCCCTATATTCTGATAGCATGACAAGCCTGAGGTAAGACATGTCTGAAGATTGGGTTTTTACCATACCTACAGTGTTATAGGTACCAACATGCAGTACATATCTGGTAGCTAATTCCCATTCTCATAAAAGTATAATTAAATTGTGTTCACACAATTGATATTTTTAACATAAAGGTAGGTGTAGCATGTATTGATGTCTTACTTATTCTAAATTGAAATAAGTATTAACTGTGCATAGGTGGTAGGTACCTACCACAACAATAAGAAACATGGAATTAAATTGAATTACAGGCTCCTAGCTTTGCTTTGCTTTGCTTGAATTGCTTTGGAGCTGGTGTGCGGAGTGGAAAACTCTGACTAAAATAAGTATAAAGAGTGAAAAATTAATCCAAAAAGCATATGTACCAGGCTTTATCACCCAATTACCTGCTCACCAAAATTAGTTATTACCTATGCCAATTTTTACCTGTCTTTTCCCTATCATTACATCCATAAATCAGTATCAGGTTTCCAATTATCCAATACATTTTAAAATAAGGAGTGGGAAATTCACAGTAAAACTAGGAAAAAGAGTGGAAAAATAGTATCCATAGGGTGTCATTTTCCACCCAAATTTCCAAATGCAAGGACACTGATTATTAAAATGTATCTAAATCGGCCTTTTTACAGTTTTCAATAAACTTACACAGCTTTCTGTAGTCAAAGAGGTCAATATCTCACTTTAGTATTTACCAAATCATTACTTTTGATACAACAGGAGCTATACGATCCCAGATAAACTGCAACCACCAGCACCAACCCCAAACCCAAGGTGATATATCCCCAAACCCAAGGCGATATGTATAATCCAAACCCAAACCCACGCAAGCGCACGTATTGAATAGGCGGAACGTATTTTATCTACCGTGGCATGGGCGAAACCACAGTGGATATAAATAGGCGAAACCATCGGCCTGTATTTTGTCTTAGGTGCGTCGTTCACGTAGCAATTTGTTACCTCTGATTACCTTCACCGTAGTGGGGATCGTTTTTTCGATATCGAAACGAAAAATAAGTAAAAACAATATAAGTGAAAATTCAACTAAAGGGGCTCCAGATGTAAATTTCGTTGTATCCAACCATCACAACAATAGCTACTTATCGTAGGAAAAATAATTTTGACAGATCAAAACAGTAGACACACTCCCTTAATGGCGGGGATAGGTTAGGTTAGACAGGTCTACACCATTAAGTATACCCTCCCGACATCATGAAGCTCCCCAGTCCTGTAACACGGGAGGTGAATTACTGAACTATTACGTCACAGTACACCAGTAACAAAGTACACCAGTAACACATTACACCAGTAGCACAGTGCACCAGTAACACAGTACACCAGTAACACAGTACACCAGTACACCAGTAACACATTACACCAGTAACACAGTACACCAGTAACACAGTGCACCAGTAACACAGTACACCAGTAACACAGGTCACCAGTAACACAGTACACCAGTACACCAGTAACACAGTACAAACAAACCGTACTTACCCATAATTGACAAATCTTATTTGACTTAACGTGCCACACTGTCACGCTATGTTCTGAAGCCTTGCAATCTTTCCGTTTCACAACCGAATCATACGGTTCTCAGTATGAAATGCCAAATCCGAATTTCCCGCAACCAGAAGCAAACCGACCGTAAGCACTGATGGGACGGGCACGCAAAGATGATAGAGTTGGAACTACAGACAAAATATCGCTTTTGAAGGTCACACCCTTGAATTCCTCTTTCAGGTTTTCAACCATACACAATGCCATTATAGTACTTTTCCGGCCCTGAGCACCTTCTAAATATTTCGATTGGAATGTTTAACTTTTTCGACACGGTTCTACCTACACCTCTATAATTCACACATATCCGCAGTATATAATCCTCCTCCCTTGGAGGAAATCTCCTCATTTTTCCTCCAAAGATGGAGGAAAATGAGAATTTGTCTTCCTCCACCAGTGGAGGAAAACCTCTAGTGGTTGTGTTTGTTAAAAAGCCATTTTACGGGCCCACGTTTTTTTTTACCTGCAACCGATACGACAATAAAAAGTAGCTAGAAATGAAGCGTGAACATTTTTCTTTCGATTTCCGGGTTCAAAAGTGTACGCCGTGAGGTTCGTTTTCGAGCTATTAAGCATCTCGCGAACCCATGCAGATCGAGCGATGGCCAAGCGCGGGTTCGAATCCCGCTGCAGACAACAATTTTTCAATTCGACGGAATGAGGGAACGACGTGAATAGTCTGACTGTGGCCTTTTTGAAATATTATATATACATATACATATACATATACATATACATATACATATACATATACATATACATATACATATACATATACATATGCATATGCATATGCATATGCATATGCATATGCATATGCATATGCATATGCATATGCATATGCATATGCATATGCATATGCATATGCATATGCATATGCATATGCATATGCATATGCATATGCATATGCATATGCATATGCATATGCATATGCATATGCATATGCATATGCATATGCATATGCATATGCATATGCATATGCATATGCATATGCATATGCATATGCATATGCATATGCATATGCATATGCATATGCATATGCATATACATATACATATACATATACATATACACATATATATATATATATATATATATATATATATATATATATATCTCTTGTCAATATATACATATATGGATGAAATTCAAGCATGCTTATGACTAGATCAGGATAAATACTACAGCAGAGACATACAAATGTGATATTTCAAAATCACTAGCGGATCCAGGGGAAGGGGGAATGGCGGACATGCCTGCCCCCCAAAACAAAACCCCTGAAATCAGAGCAAAATTAACCACCGTTCTGGATCCGCTAATGTTTAAAATCATGTGCAAAGCCTTTATAATGAGATCAATCACATATTTGATATCCCCCAGGCCCGAAACCACTGCTCTGGATCTGCCAATGTTTAAAATCATGTGCAATGCCTTTATAATGAGATAAATCACATATATTTTATATAACACATGTTTCACACCAAGCAAAATACACAACAGAATGTGAAAACAAACTGCACGACATCAACGCTTGTGCCGGGGAAGCCCCAGATAGCAGACTACAGGAGCCCTCTTCTGCTACTGCTGAGCCGAATACTGCTCATCCTAAGATACATACCAAGTTAATCCCTTGTCAAGCACCCCAGGGACTGGACCAATGCCACACTTAGCAACAATATAAATGCAGAAGGCCTCACATGCGCCAGTCACAGTACAACGGCAGCAGACCCGATCAGACTTGCATTATTCAACACACAGCAGTCACCGCTGTGCTGTCCAGGCTCTGCCGCTTCAGCGCAACAGAATGCAGAAGAATACGACATGAACCAATAACTTGTATGTACAAAGTTCTGCAAATAACCAATGAGTACATACAAAATTATCTCAACACAGTGTCACCAAATTCAGCCAGTTAGGTGTCAATGATGTATATTACGAGCGAGGCCGAAGGCCGAGCGAAGTCTTACCAAACTTGCGGGGAAAACAATATTGAGCGGCCTGATACGAAATATTGAATATGAAGAGAGCAAAATTCTTTGGACCCAAAAAGTCGAGAAAATGGCACAAATTCCAAGGCTGTACACGATAATGACTGCTCACAGAACTGACAAAAATTAAATAATTCAATTATAAATACATTCCACTAACTAACCAGAAACTGGAACATAAAGCGAGACGCGGACAAATAAATACCCTGCCGTCCGTGACGAAGAATGCCACTGCACGGGAGTGAATGCAAAGGCTGTACAAATCTGTATTATTCTTGATTGAAACACGAACACCATACTTGCCGCGAAAGTCGTGCATCCATAATTGGTATATTATTCCAAGTCTGGTAGTGACCAGGATAACTAGACAAACTAGGTACTAACTAACTTTCCTGTATGTTTTGTGCAATTTTAAGCCTAAAACTGGGATCCAGGAAACTTTGCACGAGACGTTAATTTGGATTGTTTTCTTGGATCGTATGTTGTGATTACCATCTTCTTGTTTAAAGCAAACTAAAATACATTATATAGCTTTTGTATTGGTAAATACATCGCCGATATTAGTTTTTTGCTGAGTCATTAGTTTTTTGCTGTCATATTTTATAGGTTGAAAGTTCAAGTATAGTTGTCTTCTTTTTGAATAAGTCTTCTGCAGCCTTTTCTAGTTTGTTGATCCAATACATTTTTTTGGTCACAGTGTTTACATTTTTTAATCCGTTAACATAGTCTTTGGCTTCGTTTTCGATTGTATCAACATCATCATCTAACCAATCCGTCAGATTAAAATAAGGCCTTTCCATTGCCATCGACTCTGTCTTGTTAAACACACAGGAAATAATATCTAGGACTCTACCGCTTATAAATATTTATATCTCGAATTTTCAGACAAATTATTGCACTCGGCCTTCGGCCACGTGCAATAATTTGTCTGAAAAGTCTCGATATAAATATTTATTTTCGCGGTATCGTCCAAGAACGTATAAACTAGGTAGTGACCTTCATTTGTTGGTATGTTTTCTAGTTGTTATAGTATATTTTTAGTATATCTTTTTAAAAAACTTTGGAGTACCCAGTGTTCTATTGCCCTGGGGCCTTGCTACCTACTAAACATAGCTTACGCGATTTATTTAGCGCACGTTGTGAGCAGCAGTCTCTGTTTCTCCCCTGTTTTCACCAATTTGAGAACAATTGTTGCACATTAAACAAAATAGATTATCGAGATGCTTACGACGGTAAGAAAATAGATCAACATTTGTTGTAACGATGATTGTATCAGTATGTCTGGATTTCAGTATGTCATTGATTGTGATTCTAGTCTTGAGTCTTGTTGCTTCATTGATCACTATTCGGATTTTCAACCAGATGTTTCAAATGTTGACATTTTTTTTGAATGCCATGCCAATTTGGCAATAACCAATTTTTCCCAAATGACACCATGTTACTGATTGTCAACATTGTGGGCGATATTCCGCTTTTTCACACCTTTATATAGGCAAATTGGTCGTATTCCGCTTTTGCACACCTTTTATAGGAAAATTGAATATTGTATACTAATTCTACATGTCTGATTTCATCGGAACTGCACTCAAAACAGGGACATTCTCAGTACTTACCTGGCAATACTGATTTCTATCACCCATCAATCACCTCAGCCAACCAGAAGGACTCCGCCATTACACCTGAAATGTAAACAACTTGGGCTGTTTTTTGTGTGAAATGCACCAGAATCCAAATATGTATGCAGTAAGGTCACCTTGTGGTAGCGGCCGCTGCATGGCCGACCTTCAGTCTCAAATAGAAGTCCTGCGCTCCACCAGGAACAGAGGTTTAGTGAGAGCGTGATAGGGTTTAGTGGTCGACCAGATACACATGACGTCATATGATAGCCAGTATCTGACACATTTCTGCGCCCACATTTCTGCGCCCACATTGTTTACATTGTAATGGTGGAGTTGTTGCGGGCAGTCGGCTGAGGCTATTGACAGGTGATACAAATCATTGTTAGATAAGTACTGATAATGTCCCTGTTTTGAGTGCAGTTCTGATGAAATCAGATGTAGAATTAGTATACAATATTCAATTTGCCTATATAAAGGTGTGCAAAAGCGGAATATCGCCACAACCAGTGTTGAAAAGTTCATGTTTGTTGGTTCCATATCCACCAACACATTTTGTACTCCCAAATTGTGACTGGTAAAAAAAAATGTTTTACTCATAAATATTTTATTGTATATACTTAGCTTAGTTTAGACTTGCTTAGACAAAGACAAACCCAAGTCCCAACTTGAACTGTTAACAAACCAAACAAACTTACTACACACAAGTTATAAAGTTACCTTGAATAAACCTAACTCACAGGGCAAACACTGTCAGCAAACAAATCTCCACTGTGCCTTTCACACAGGTTATTTGTGTTGAAAGCGTCACAATCGGTAAAGAGTCTTGGCAATTAATTTATTGTAACATTGCAACACAACAGCCACAGCAGAGAGGCAGGGAATAGATCACTGACGGCTGATGATCTGCTACCCCCCTCCCCCGGGTCAACAACTTGACGGCTGACAGCCTGCTACCCCTCCTCTCCCACTCAACAACTTTTTGGAAATATGCCACTGGATTTGCCCCCCCCCCCCCACAACACATGGATATATCCGCCCCTGACTGATTTGGTCATTAGTCCTTGATTTTCTTTATAAAAATAGAGATAGATGAATTGTAGTTCCTGATGACCTTATCATACCCAGTGAATTTCAAATTGATCATTCCAAAACTCTGTGGTAGTGCTCTGATTTGTTTTGGAGGTAGGGTCACTTAACATAACCTGGTGACCTGACCTGACATGACCCTGACATCAAATTTAGTCAGAAGATGCAAAAGAAATGTATCAATAGCTGTGCCAAATTTCATGGCGCTGCATGGAACGGTTCCAGAGATATTGACCTGAGAGACTGATGAGAGTACAAATATAGGGAGTACCAATGTAATTAGAGTAGGTCCCTATGCCACAACACATTGTGACCTACACCAAATACCCCACCAATTATCTTCAAGCACCAGAAAGAGAACAAGTACTCTGTAAAAGAGTAACAATTACTTTGCCGACGGCGAAACGCTCTGAGATTGTGTTATCTCCATAACATGGTGACTCACATTTGTGACATCAGAAGCCTATTCGGTTTTGACCAATCAACTAGCTTGATGGAGAGCTGGACCAGTATGGATAGCCGTAGTAGCGAGCAGTAGCGTACCCAAGATTTGCTCGGGGGCATAAAGTACCCCAACCAAAATAAACTCACCAGATTTGGCCCACTATATTTTTGAAAGGGTATATTTTCACCATTTTTCTCTTAAAAAAATAAATCATTTTTGTTTACCAAAGGGGGCAAGTACAGACCTTCAGGGGGGGGGGGGCAATTACCCTGTTTTCCCCCCTTGTGTACACCTATGGTAGCGAGTAGCAAAATTACATCATTTGTCATTGTTTGTTGGTGACGAACACACCATGCACACATGAGTTATTGCAAGGCCCTAGATGATAGGAGTTTTTGTGATTATTGTGGGTTGATCTCACGGATATTTTTTTGTAGGATTGAAATCTTTTTAATTATATGACTAGATGGGTGTAATGTCCTGCAATTTATATAGCCTGCAATTGATATAGCCAGCTAATTTATATAGCAGGCAAGCGTGGCGGACGTGGCGGCGGTGGCGGGCGTTGGTGGGTGATGGCGGGGCGTTGTTGGGGCGGTAGGCGTGGGCGGTGGGCGTTGACAATGGGCGGTGGGCGGTGGGGTGTGTACGGTGGGCGGTGGGCGGTAGGCGTGGTCGGTGGGTGGTGGCGGGGCGGTGTTGGGGTGGTGGGCGGTGAGCGTGGGCGGTGGGCTGTGGGCGGTGGGAGGTAGGCGGTGGGAGCTGGACCAGTATGGATAGCCGTAGTAGCGAGCAGTAGCGTACCCAAGATTTGCTCGGGGGCATAAAGTTCCCCCACCAAAATAAAATTGGTATTGTTGGTGTTGTTGGTGTGTTTGGTATTGTTGGTGTTGGTATTGTTGGTGTTGTTGGTATTGTTGGTGTTGTTGGTGTGTTTGGTATTGTAGGTGTTGTTGGTGCTGGTGGTGCTGTTCGTGTTGTTGGTGTTGTTTGTGTTGTTGTTGGTGTTGTTTGTGTTGTTGTTTGTGTTGTTTGTGTTGTTGTTGGTGTTGTTTGTGTTGTTGGTGTTGTTTGTTTTGTTTGTGTGGTGGGTGGTGTCGGTAGGCGGTGGGCGGTGGGCAGTGGGCGGTGGGCGTTGTCGGGGCGGTGGGTGGTGGGTAGTGGGCGTGGTTGGTGGGCGTGGGTGGTTGGCGGTGGGCGGTGGGCGGTGGGAGGTGGGCGTTGGGCAGTTGGCGGTGGGCGGTGGGCGGTATGCGGTTGGCGGTGGGCGATGAACGTGGGCGGTGTGCGGTGGCGGGGCAGTGGACGGTGGGCGGTAGGCGGTGGGCGATGAACGTGGGCGGTGGGCAATGGGCGGTGGGTGGTGGCGTGGCGGTGGCGGGGCGTGGGCGGTGTCGGGCGTGTCGGGCGCGTCCAATTCAATCCGATCAGGTGGGCCGTTAGTTCGTGTCGAAAAAGCACTTGGCTGTCGCCGGGATTCGAACCGGGCCCCTCTGCGCCAAAGCCTGACGCCTTGGCACTAAGCTAGATCGGCTGATGGTAGCCAAGGCTTATTTTCGATACAGTAGTGGGATACAGGCAGCGACTGTCTCCATAGTAACTGAGACTCAATCTCCGGTCGGGAGTGACTTGGACCTGGGTTCTTGTAGCGTTTTAGGGAACCCGTCATTGTAAGCTACATGTTTTTATATCTGAATACATTTTGGGTGGGTATTAGATGATTCCAATGCGCTTTCCAGCCATGTGATTTTTATCGCTTAGAACACATTGTTTGTTGACGGTACGGCAGTTTGATAATTCAAATAACCGGTAACCTCATAATAAGTATGTAAAGTAATAAATTAAGGTCGAAATTATATTAGATATTTCGCTATTGAAGCTTCGTCAGCAATGAAGGTTCATTGCTGACGAAGCTTCAATAGCGAAATATCTAATATAATTTCGGCCTTAATTTATTACTTTACATACTTATTATGAGGTTACCGGTTATTTTAATTCTCATTATCATGATTAACCTCACACAGAGTCTCCGCCACCTTAGGTACGGCGGTTTGCAAAATTGACGTTGGAAAACATTGGTAATGGGTATGTTACAGGCGAATTTTAGCACTGAAATATTTCTTTAGAACGTTAATTTTTACATGCATTTTAGAGACGGTGCATAGGCCTACACATTGGCAAAGTTTCATCACTTGACGTCCCATTGGTTCCGAGCACTGATTTGAACCGTGAAAACTTGATAAAAGCCTAAATTGCAGCTGTTTAGCGATTAACTTTGCACGTTCAACGCGCCAATGATGGACTGACATTGGATATTGTGTGCCGCTTCTTCCTCTGCACATCTGTGTTTTCGGCTTCTCGGTGCGACTTGTGGTTGCCGAAATATCAGCCAGGTATGCAACAATGTTTGTTCGATAATTTCGTACGCGGCGTTTTCGCTTATTAGTGCATTGTCAATGGAGGGATCGTCTGTTTTTGCACGCGGCGCCACGAACAAACGACGCACCCGAAAGTGATGGGACCCAAAGTTTAAGATGAAGAGCCACCTCTTGCGTCGATTGGTTTTTGTCACGACGCTGCAAGTGCCTTAGTCCCTGAGCTATTAATATGATAAAAACAGACATAAGGTGAGGCAAGCGACCTCAGCAGGAATGTCCATAGGCGTAGTGTTGAAGAAAGTCGACAATAGGCCAAGCCTGAGCGCTCGGACAATTGGCTAAGCCTGAGCGCGTAGACAATACTCCTTTTATAATATACGGACTAGATGGGTGTAATGTATATAGCCTGCAATCGATATAGCCAGCTAATTTATATAGCAGGCGAGCGTGGCGGACGTGGCGGCGGTGGCGGGCGTTGGTGGGTGATGGCGGGGTGGTGTCGGGGTGGTGTCGGGGCGGTGCGGGGCGGTGGGCGTGGACGGTGGGCGTTGGCTATAGGCGTGTGCGTTGAGCGGTGTGCGGTGGGCGTGGGCTGTGGGCTGTGGGCTGTGGGCTGTGGGCTGTGGGCTGTGGGCTGTGGGATGTGGGCTGTGGGCTGTGGGCGGTGGGCGGTGGGTGGTGGACGGTGGACGGTGGACGGTGGGCGTGGGCGTGGGCGGTGGGCGTGGGCGGTGGGCGTGGGCGGTGGGCATAGTCGGTGGGTAGTGGCGGGGCGGTGTTGTTGGTAGTGTTGGTGTTGTTGGTGTTGTTGGTGTTGTTAGTGTTGTTAGTGTTGTTAGTGTTGTTAGTGTTGTTGGGGTTGTTGGTGTTGTTGGTGTTGTTGGTGTTGTTGGTGTTGTTGGTGTTTTTGGTGTTTTTGGTGTTGTTGGTGTTGTTGGTGCTGGTGGTGTTGTTGGTATTGTTGGTGTTGTTGGTGTGTTTGGTATTGTTGGTGTTGGTGGTGGTGTTTGTGTTATATGTGTTGTTGGTGTTGTTGGTGTTGTTGGTGTTGTTGGTGTTGTTGGTGTTGTTGGTGTTGTTGGTGTTGTTGGTTTTGTTCGTGTTGTTGGTGCTGTTGGTGATGTTGGTGGTGTTGGTGCTGTTGGTGTTGTTGGTGTTGTTGGTGTTGTTGGTGTCGTTGGTGTTGTTAGTGTTGTTGGTGTTGTTGGTGTTGTTGGTGTTATTGGTTATGTTGGTATTGTTGGTGTTGTTGGTGTTGTTGGTGGTGTTGGTGTTGTTGGTGTTGTTGGTGCTGTTGGTGTTGTTATTGTTGTTATTGTTGTTAGTGTTGTTGGTGTTGTTGGGGTTGTAGGTGTCGTTGGTGTGGTTGGTGTTGTTAGTCTTGTTAGTGTTGTTAGTGTTGTTGGTGTTGTTGGTGTTGTTGGTGCTGCTGGTGTAGTTGGTGTTGTTGGTGTTGTTGGTGTTGCTGGTGTTGTTGTTGTTGGTGGTGTTGGTGTTGTTGGTGTTGTTGGTGTTTTTGGTGTTGTTGGTGGTGTTGGTGGTGTTGGTGGTGTTGGTGGTTTTGGTGGTGTTGTTGTTGTTGTTGTTGGTGGTGGTGGTGGTGGTGTTGGTGTTGTTGGTGTTGTTGGTGTTGTTGGTGTTGTTGGTGTTGTTGGTGTTGTTAGTGTTGTTAGTGTTGTCGGTGTTGTTAGTGTTGTTGGTGTTGTTAGTGTTGTTAGTGTTGTCGGGGTTGTTAGTGTTGTTGTTAGTGTTGTTAGTGTTGTTGGCGTTGTTGGTGTTGCTGGTGTTTTTAGTGTTGTTGGTGTTGTTGTTGTTGTTGTTGTTGGCTTTGTTCGTGTTGGTATTGTTGGAGTTGTTGGTGTTGTTTGTGTTGTTGGTGTTGTTGGTGTTGGTGGTGTTGGTGGTGTTGGTGGTGTTGGTGGTGTTGGTGGTGTTTGTGTTGTTGTTGTTGGTGTTGTTGGTGTTGTTGGTGTTGTTGGTGCTGTTGGTGCTGTTGATGTTGTTGGTGTTGTGGGTGGTTTTGGTGGTGTTGGTAGTGTTGTTGGTGTTGTTGGTGTTGTTGGTGTTGTGGGTGTTGTGGATGTTGTGGATGTTGTGGATGTTGGTGTTGTTGGCGTTATTAGTGGTATTAGTGTGATTAGTGTGGTTGGTGTTGTTGGTGTTGTTGGTGTTGGTGGTGTTGGTGGTAGTGTTGGTGGTGTTGGTGTTGTTGGTGTTGTTATTGTTGCTGGCGTTGCTGGTTTTGTTGGTGTCGTTGTTGGTGTTGTTGGTGTTGTTGGTGTTGTTGGTGTTGTGGGTGTTGGTGGTGTTGGCGGTTTGTTGGTGTTGTTGATGTTGTTGGTGTTGTTGGTTTGTTGGTGTTATTGGTGTTGTTGGTGTTGTTCGTGTTGTTGGTGTTGTTGTTGTTGGTGATGTTGGGTGTTGTTGGTGTTGTTGGTGTTGTTGGTGTTGTTGGTGTTGTTGGTGTTGTTGGTGTTGTTGGTGTTGTTGGTGTTGTTGGCGTTGTTGGTGTTGTTGGCGTTGTTGGTGTTGATGGTGTTGTGGGTGTGGGTATTGGTGTGTTTGTGGTTGTGGGTGGGAGTGTTGGTGTGGTCCATTAACTTTACACATGCCTTGCGCTGCTGATCGACCCATAGTGCATACGCCGGACCGATAATTTCTGTACGTTTGTCCCATTGCTTACGCCGGGCCAATAATTTATCTACTCATCTCTGTTTGTCCCATGTTCGTGCGACTCATGGTTGCCGAGATAGATCGCCGATCTCGGGTAGGCTTTACAATAAAGAGTTTGCAATTTATATAAGCGTCAATTTGATATCCGCCGCACGGAGGCTGCTTTTCTCCGTAACATGCTTCTCAGCATTTATTTTCTCCCTTTTGGGGTTTTGCCATCGCAAATTTCACCGACCTAAATAGCTTGATGAAATATTGTATACGTTTAACAAAATAGGTCGTGTAGCGTCTTAGCATAGCTGCAATTATAAGCTTCATGTTTGGATATAACAATACATTTTGGGTGGGTATTAGATGTATTTGAATGCTCTTTCCCGCCATTTGATTTTTATCGCTTAGCTCGCTTTGGTTAGGACTGTACGGCGGTTCGAAAAACTGACATTCGAAGAGCGGATTTTTGCACTGAAATATTGCTTTAAAACGTTAATGTTCACATACGTTTTAGAGACGGTACCTTCGTCGAAACATTGTCATTAGTTTCATTGCTTCACGTCCCATAGGTTCCGAGCACTAATTATAATCGTGAAGGACTTCATAAGACCCTGAATTTGCGCTTTTTACCCATTAACTTTGCACGTGCCACGCGCCGCTGATCGACCCACAGTGCAATCGCCGGGCCGATCGATTGTCTACACATCTGTGTTTGTCCCGTGTCTGTGCGACTCGTGGTTGCCGAGCTACTGGTCGGGTATTGCAACAATATTTTGTTGTCGTTTTCGTAGACGTTTTTCACGCCGTTTTCGCTAAAATAGTGTATTTCCAATGGAGGAATCGTCCTTTTTTTGCACGCGGCGTCACGAACAAACGACGAACCCGAAAGTGATGGGACCTCACGTTTAAGATGAAGAGCCACCTCTTGCGTCGATTGGTTTTTGTCACGACGCTCCAAGTGCCTTAGTTCCTGAGCTATTAAGATTATAAAAACAGACAACGGGTGAGGCAAGCGAGCTCAGCAGGAATGTCCATAGGCATAGTGTTGAAGAAAGTCGACAATAGGCCAAGCCTGAGCGCTCGGAAAATTGGCTAAGCCTGAGCGCGTAGACAATACTCCTTTTATAATATACGGACTAGAGGGATGTTTGCGCTATGCGCAGATTGATTCGTTATGCTGTTGTGGGTGTGGGTGTGAGTGGGTGTTGTAGGCGTTGTAGGCGTTGTAGGTGTTGTGGGTGTTTTAAGTATTGTGGGTGTTGTGGGTGTCGTGTGTGTTGTGGGTGTCCGTGTTGTGTTTGTCCATGTTGTGGGTGTTTTGGGTGTTGTGTGTGTGGGTGATGTGAGTGTTGTGTGTGTTGTGTGTGTTGTGTGTGTTGTGAGTGTTGTGAGTGTTGTGAGTGTTGTGAGTGTTGTGAGTGTTGTGAGTGTTGTGAGTGTTGTGGGTGTTGTGGGTGGTGTGGGTGTTGTGGGTGTTGTGGGTGCTGTGGGTGCTGTGGGTGCTGTGGGTGTTGTGGGTGTTGTGGATGGTGTGGATGTTGTGGGTGATGTGGGTGTTGTGGATGTTGTGGATGTTGTAGATGTTTTTAATGTTGTTGGTGTTGTTGGTGTTGTTGGTGTTGTTGGTGTTGTTGGTGTTGTTGGTGTTGTTGGTGTTGTTAGTGTTGTTAGTGTTGTTAGTGTTGTTGGTGTTGTTGGTGTTGTTAGTGTTATTGGTGTTGTTAGTGTTGTGGGTGTTGTGGGTATTGTGGGTGTTGTGGGTGTTGTGGGTGTTGTTGGTGTTGTGGGTATTGTGGGTATTGTTGGTGGTGTTGGTGGTGTTGGTGGTGTCTGTGGTGTTGGTGGTATTGGTGGTATTGGTGGTGTTGGTGGTGTTGGTGGTGTTGGTGGTGTTGGTGGTGTTGGTGTTGGTGTTGGTGTGTGGTGTTGTTAGTGTTGTTGGTGTTGTTAGTGTTGTTGGTGTTGGTGTTCGTGTTGTTGGTGTTATTGGTGTTGTTGGTGTTGTTGGTGTTGTTGGTGTTGTTGGTGTTGTTGGTGCTGCTAGTGTTGCTGGTGTTGTTGGTGTTGTTGGTGTTGTTGGTGTTGTTGGTTTTGTTGGTGTTGTTGGTGTTGTTGGTGTTGTTAGTGTTGTTGGTGTTGTTGGTATTGTGGGTGTTGTTGGTATTGTTGGTGCTGTTGATGTTATTGATGTTATTGATGTTGTTGGTACTGTTGGTGCTGTTGGTGTTGTTGGTGTTGTTGGTGTTGTTGGTGTTGTTGGTGTTGTTGGTGTTGTTGGTGTTGTTGGTGTTGTTGGTGTTGTTGGTGTTGTTGGTGGTGTTGGTGGTGTTGGTGTTGTTGGTGTTGTCGATGTTGTTGGTGTTGTTGGTTTTATTGGTGTTGTTGGTGTTGTGGATGTTGTGGATGTTGTGGGTGTTGTGTGTGTTGTGTGTGTTGTGTGTGTTGCCGTTGTTGTTGGTGTTGCGGTTGTTGTTGGTGTCGCTGGTGTCGTTGGTGTTGTTAGTGTTGTTGGTGTTGTTGGTGTTGTTCGTATTGTTCGTAGTGTTGGTGTTGTTGGTGCTGTTGGTGTTGTTGGTGTTGTTGTTGTGGTTGGTGTTGTTGTTGTGGTTGGTGTTGTGGGTGTTGTGGGTGCTGTGGGTGTTGTGGATGTTGTGGATGTTGTGGATGTTGTGGATGTTGTGGATGTTGTGGGTGTTGTGGATGTTGTGGATGTTGTGGATGTTGTGGATGTTGTGGGTGTTGTGGGTGTTGTGAATGTTGTGGGTGTTGTGGGTGTTGTGGGTGTTGTGGGTGTTGTGGGTGTTGTGGGTGTTGTTGGTGCTGTGGGTGCTGTGGGTGTTGTGGGTGTTGTGTGTGTTGTTGGTGTTGTTGGTATTGTTGGTGTTGTGTGTGTGTGTGTGTGTGTGTGTGTGTGTGTGTGTGTGTGTGTGTGTGTGTGTGTGTGTGTGTGTGTGTGTTGTTGGTATTGTTGGTGTTGTTGGTGTTGTTTGTGTTGTTGTTGGTGTTGTTGGTGTTGTTGGTGTTGTTGGTGTTGTTGGCGTTGTTGGCGTTGTTGGTGTTGTTGGTGTTGTTGGTGTTGTTGGTGTTGTTAATGTTGCTGGTATTGTTGGTGTTGTTGATGGTGTTGGTGCTGTTGGTGTTGTTGTTGGAGTTGTTGGTGTTGTTCGGGTTGGTGTTGTTGGTGTTGTTGGTGTTGTTGGTGTTGTTGGTGTTGTTGGTGTTGTTGGTGTTGTTGGTATAGTTGGTGGTGTTGGTGTTGTTGGTGTTGTTGGTGTTGTTGGTGTTGTTGGCGTTGTTGGCGTTGTTGGCGTTGTTAGTGTTGTTGGTGTTGTTGAAGTTGTTGATGTTGTTGGTGTTGTTGGTGTTATTGGTGTTGTTGTTGTTGGTGCTGATGGGTGTTGTTGGTGTTGTTGGTGTTGTTAGTGTTGTTGGTGTTGTTGGTGTTGTTGGTGTTGTTGGTGTTGTTGGTGTTGTTGGTGTTGTTGGTGTTGTTGGTGTTGTTGGTGTTGTTGGTGTTGTTGGTGTTGTTGGTGTTGTTGGTGTTGTTGGTGTTGTTGGTGTTGTTGGTGTTGTTGGTGTTGTTGGTGTTGTTGGTGTTGTTGGTGTTGTTGGTGTTGTTGGTGTTGTTGGTGTTGTTGGTGTTGAGGGTGTTGTGGGTGTGGGTATTGGTGTGTTTGTGGTTGTGGGTGTGCGTGTTGGTGTGGTCCATTAACTTTACACATGCCTTGCGCTGCTGATCGACCCACAGTGCATACGCCGGTCCGATCATTTATGAACACATCTGTGTTTGACCCATTGCATACGATGGGCCGATAATTTTTCTAAACATCTGTGTTTGTCCCATGTCTGTGCGACTCATGGTTGCCGAGATAGATCACCGATCTCTGTTAGTCTTGACAATAAAGAGTTTGGAATTTATATAAGCGTCAATTTGATATCCGCCGCACGGAGGTTGGTTTTGTCCGTAGCATGCTTCTCAACGTATATTTTCCCCTGTGAGGCTTTGCCGTCGCAAATTGCTCCGACCCATATAGTTTGATGAAATATTTTATACGTTTAACAAAATAGGTCGTGTAGCGTCTTAGCATAGCTGCAATTATAAGCTTCATGTTTGGATGAAAAATAAATTTTGGGTGGGTATTAGATGTATTTGAATGCTCTTCCCGGCCATGTGATTTGTATCGCTTAGCTCGCTTTGGTTTTGACTGTATGGCGGTTCGAAAAACTGACATTCGAAAAGCGGATTTTTGCACTGAAATATTGCTTTAAAACGTGAATGTTCACATACGTTTTAGGGACGGTACCTTCGTCGAAACATTGTCATTAGTTTCATTGCTTTACGTCCCATAGGTTCTGAGCACTAATTATAATCGTGAAGGACTTCATAAGACCCTGAATTTGCGCTTTTTTGCCATTAACTTTGCACGTGTCACGCGCTGCTGATTGACCAATTGGTGTTGGTTGTGCAATCGCCGGGCCGATCAATTGTCTACACATCTGTGTTTGTCCCGTATCTGTGCGACTCGTGGTTGCCGAGCTACTGGTCAGGTATTGCAACGATATTTTGTTGTCGTTGTCGTAGACGTTTTTCACGCCGTTTTCACTAAAATAGTTATTTCCAATGGAGGAATCGTCCGTTTTTGCACGCGGCGCCACGAACAAACGACGCACCCGAAAGTGATGGGACCCAAAGTTTAAGATGAAGAGCCACCTCTTGCGTGGATTGGTTTTTGTCACGACGCTCCAAGTGCCTTAGTCCCTGAGCGATTAAGATGATAAAAACAGACAACAGGTGAGGCAAGCGGCGTCAGCAGGAATGTCCATAGGCGTAGTGTTGAAGCGAGTAGACAATACTCCTTTTATAATACAAGGACTAGAGGGATGTTTGCGCTATGCGCAAATTGATTCGTTATGCTGTTGTGGGTGTGGGTTTGAGTGGGTGTTGTAGGCGTTGTAGGTATTGTAGGTGTTGTGGGTATTGTGGGTATTGTGGGTGTTGTGGGTGTTGTGGGTGTTGTGGGTGTTGTGGGTGTTGTGGGTGTTGTGGGTGTTGTGGATGATGTGGGTGTTGTGGATGTTGTTGATGTTGTGAGTGTTGTGGATGTTGTGGATGTTGTGGGTGTTGTGGGTGTTGTGAGTGTTGTGTGTGTTGTGGGTGTTGTGAGTGTTGTGAGTGTTGTGGGTATTGTGGGTATTGTGGGTGTTGTGGGTGTTGTGGTTGTTGTGGGTGTTGTGGTTGTTGTGGTTGTTGTGGGTGTTGTGGGTGTTGTGGGTGTTGTGGGTGTTGTTGGTGGTGTTGGTGATGTTGGTGGTGGTGTTGGTGCTGTTGGTGTTGTTGGTGTTGTTGGTGTTGTTGGTGTTGTTGGTGTTATTGGTGTTATTGGATCTGTTGGTGTTGTTGGTGTTGTTGGTGTTGTTGGTGGTGTTGGTGTTGTTGGTTTTGTTGGTGCTGTTAGTGTTGTTAGTGTTGTTGGTGTTGTTGGTGTTGTTGGTGTCGTTGGTGTTGTTGGTGTTGTTAGTGTTGTTGGTGTTGTTGGCGTTGTTGGTGATGTTGGTGTTGTTGGTGGTGTTGGTGTTATTGGTGTTGTTGGTATTGTTGGTGTTGTTGGTGTTGTTAGTGTTGTTAGTGTTGTTAGTGTTGTTAGTGTTGTTGGTGTTGCTGGTGTTGTTGTTGGTGTTGTTGGTGTTGTTGGTGTCGGTGTTGTTGGTGTTGTTGATGTTGTTGGTGCTGTTGGTGTTGTTGGTGTTGCTGGTGTTGTTGGTGTTGTTGGTGTTGTTGGTGCTGTTGGTGTTGTTGGTTTTGTTTGTGCTGTTGGTGTTGTTGGTGTTGCTGGTGTTGTTGGTGTTGTTGGTGCTGTTGGTGTTGTTGGTTTTGTTTGTGTTGTTGGTGTTGGTGTTATTGGTGTTGTTGTTGGTGTTGTTGGTGTTGTTGGTATTGTTGGAATTGTTGGTGTTGTTGGTGTTGTTGGTGGTGTTGGTGTTGATGTTGTTGGTGTTGTTCGTGTTGGTGTTATTGGTTTTGTTGGTGTTGATGTTGTTGGTGTTGTTGGTGTTGTTGGTGTTGTTGGTGTTGTTGGTGTTGTTGATGTTGTTGATGTTGTTGTTGTTGGTGTTGTTGGTGTTGTTGGTGTTGTTGGTGTTGTTGGTGCTGCTGGTGTTGTTGATATTGTTGGTGTTGTTGGTGTTGTTGTTGTTTTTGGCGGTGTTGGTGGTGTTGGTGGTGGTGGTGGTGTTGGTGTTGGTGGTGTTGGTGTTGTTGGTGTTGTTGGTGTTGTTGGTGTTGTTAGTGTTTTCGGTGTTGTTGGTGTTGTTGGTGTTGTTGGTGTTATTGGTGTTGTTGGTGGTGTTGGTGTTGTTGGTATTGTTGGTATTGTTGGTGTTGTTAGTGTTGGTGTTGCTGGTGTTGTTGGTGGTGTTGGTGGTGTTGGTGGTGTTGGTGGTGGTGGTGGTGTTGTTGGTGTTGTTAGTGTTGTCAGTGTTGTTGGTGTTGTTAGTGTTGTTGGTGTTGTTGGTGTTGTTAGTGGTGGTGTTGTTGGTGTTGTTGGTGTGGTTAGTGTTGTTGGTGTTGTTGGTGTTGTTGGTGTTGTGGGTGTTGTTGGTATTGTTGGTGTTGTTGGTATTGGTGTTGTTGGTGTTGTTGGTGTTTTTGGTGGTGTTGGTGGTGGTGGTGGTGTTGGTGTTGTTGGCGTTGTTGGTGTTGCTGGTGTTGTTGGTGTTGTTGTTGGTGGTGTTGTTGGTGTTGTTCGTGTTGGTATTGTTGGAGTTGTTGGTGTTGTTGGTGCTATTGGGTGTTGTTGGTGTAGTTGTAGTTGTTGGTGTTGAGGGTGTTGAGGGTGTTGAGGGTGTTGAGGGTGTTGAGGGTGTTGAGGGTGTTGAGGGTGTTGTGGGTGTGGGTATTGGTGTGTTTGTGGTTGTGGGTGGGAGTGTTGGTGTGGTCCATTAACTTTACACATGCCTTGCGCTGCTGATCGACCCATAGTGCATACGCCGGACCGATCATTTCTGTACGTTTGTCCCATTGCTTATGCCGAACCAATCATTTCTCTACCCATCTCTGTTTGTCCCATGTTCGTGCGACTCATGGTTGCCGACATAGATCACCGACCTCGGATAGGCTTTACAATAAAGAGTTTGGAATTTATATAAGCGTCAATTTGATATCCGCCGCACGGAGGTTGGTTTTCTCCGTAGCATGCTTCTCAGCATTTATTTTCCCCTGTGAGGCTTTGCCGTCGCAAATTGCTCCGACCTAAATAGCTTGATGAAATATTGTATACGTTTAAAAAAAATTGGTCGTGTAGCGTCTTAGCATAGCTGCAATTATAAGCTTCATGTTTGGATGTAAAAATACATTTTGGGTGGGTATTAGATGTATTTGAATGCGCTTTCCGGCCATGTGATTTTTATCGCTCAGCTGGCTTTGGTTTTGACTGTACGGCGGTTCGAAAAACTGACATTCGAAAAGCGGATTTTTGCACTGAAATATTGCTTTAAAATGTTAATGTTCACATACGTTTTAGAGACGGTACCTTCGTCGAACCATTGTCATTAGTTGAATTGCTTCACGTCCCATAGGTTCCGAGCACTAATTATAATCGTGAAGGACTTCATAAGACCCTGAATTTCCGTTTTTTTGCCATTAACTTTGCACGTGCCACGCGCTGCTGATCGACCCACAGTGCAATCGTCGGGCCGATCGATTGTTTACACATCTGTGTTTGTCCCGTGTCTGTGCGACTCGTGGTTGCCGAGCTACTGGTCAGGTATTGCAACGATATTTTGTTGTCGTTTTCGTAGTCGTTTTTCACGTCATTTTTGCAAAAATAGTGTATTTTCAATGGAGGAATCGCTCAGATTTCAACGCAGCGCCACGCACAAACGACGCAACCGACGGTGATGGGACCCAAAGTTTCAGAATGAGTGCCACCTCTTGCGTCGATTGGTTTTTCGTCACGACGCGCTGCGTGCCTTAATCGCTGAGCTATTAAGATTATGCCATAAGACAACAGGTGAGGCAAGCGACGTCAGCAGGAATGTCCATAGGCGTAGTGTTGAAGAAAGTCGACAATAGGCTAGTGTTGAAGCGAGTCGACAATACTCCTTTTATAATAGAGGACTAGAGGGATGTTTGCGCTATGCGCAGATTGATTCGTTATGCTGTTGTGGGTGTGGGTGTGAGTGGGTGTTGTAGGCGTTGTAGGTGTTGTGGGTGTTTTAAGTATTGTGGGTGTTGTGGGTGTCCGTGTTGTGTTTGTCCATGTTGTGGGTGTTTTGGGTGTTGTGTGTGTGGGTGATGTGAGTGTTGTGTGTGTTGTGTGTGTTGTGTGTGTTGTGAGTGTTGTGAGTGTTGTGGGTGTTGTGGGTGTTGTGGGTGGTGTGGGTGCTGTGGGTGTTGTGGGTGTTGTGGGTGTTGTGGATGGTGTGGATGTTGTGGGTGATGTGGGTGTTGTGGATGTTGTGGATGTTGTAGATGTTTTTAATGTTGTTGGTGTTGTTGGTGTTGTTGGTGTTGTTGGTGTTGTTGGTGTTGTTAGTGTTGTTAGTGTTGTTAGTGTTGTTGGTGTTGTTGGTGTTGTTAGTGTTATTGGTGTTGTTAGTGTTGTGGGTGTTGTGGGTGTTGTGGGTGTTGTGGGTGTTGTGGGTGTTGTTGGTGTTGTTGGTGTTGTTGGTGTTGGTGTTTTTGATGTTGGTGTTGTTGGTGTTGTTGATGTTGTCGGTTTTGTTGGTTTTGTTGGTGTTATTGGTGTTATTGGTGTTGTTGGTGTTGTTGGTGTTGTTGGTGTTGTTGGTGTTGTTGTTGTTGGGTGTTGTTGGTGTTGTTGGTGTTGTTGGTGTTGTTGGTGTTGTTGGTGTTGTTGGTGTTGTTGGTGTTGTTGGTGTTGTTGGTGTTGTTGGTGTTGTTGGTGTTGTTGGTGTTGTTGGTGTTGAGGGTGTTGTGGGTGTTGTGGGTGTGGGTATTGGTGTGTTTGTGGTTGTGGGTGTGCGTGTTGGTGTGGTCCATTAACTTTACACATGCCTTGCGCTGCTGATCGACCCACAGTGCATACGCCGGTCCGATCATTTATGAACACATCTGTGTTTGACCCATTGCATACGATGGGCCGATAATTTTTCTAAACATCTGTGTTTGTCCCATGTCTGTGCGACTCATGGTTGCCGAGATAGATCACCGATCTCTGTTAGGCTTGAAATAAAGAGTTTGGAATTTATATAAGCGTCAATTTGATATCCGCCGCACGGAGGTTGGTTTTGTCCGTAGCATGCTTCTCAACGTATATTTTCCCCTGTGAGGCTTTGCCGTCGCAAATTGCTCCGACCCATATAGCTTGATGAAATATTTTATACGTTTAACAAAATAGGTCGTGTAGCGTCTTAGCATAGCTGCAATTATAAGCTTCATGTTTGGATGAAAAAATAAATTTTGGGTGGGTATTAGATGTATTTGAATGCTCTTTCCGGCCATGTGATTTGTATCGCTTAGCTCGCTTTGGTTTTGACTGTATGGCGGTTCGAAAAACTGACATTCGAAAAGTGGATTTTTGCACTGAAATATTGCTTTAAAACGTTAATGTTCACATACGTTTTAGGGACGGTACCTTCGTCGAAACATTGTCATTAGTTTCATTGCTTTACGTCCCATAGGTTCTGAGCACTAATTATAATCGTGAAGGACTTCATAAGACCCTGAATTTGCGCTTTTTTGCCATTAACTTTGCACGTGTCACGCGCTGCTGATTGACCCACAGTGCAATCGCCGGGCCGATCGATTGTCTACACATCTGTGTTTGTCCCGTATCTGTGCGACTCGTGGTTGCCGAGCTACTGGTCAGGTATTGCAACGATATTTTGTTGTTGTAGACGTTTTTCACGCAGTTTTCGCTAAAATAGTTATTTCCAATGGAGGAATCGTCCGTTTTTGCACGCGGCGCCACGAACAAACGACGCACCCGAAAGTGATGGGACCCAAAGTTTAAGATGAAGAGCCACCTCTTGCGTGGATTGGTTTTTGTCACGACGCTCCAAGTGCCTTAGTCCCTGAGCTATTAAGATTATACAAACAGACAGCAGGTGAGGCAAGCGGCGTCAGCAGGAATGTCCATAGGCGTAGTGTTGAAGCGAGTAGACAATACTCCTTTTATAATACAAGGATTGTGTGTGTTGTGTGTGTTGTTGGTGGTGTTGGTGTTGTTGGTGTTGTTGGTGTTGTTGGTGTTCTTGGTGTTGTTGGTGTTGTTGGTGTTGTTAGTGTTGTTAGTTTTTTTTTGTGTTGGCGTTGTTAGTGTTGTTGGCGTTGTTGGTGTTTTTGGTGTTGTTGGTGTTGTTGATGTTGTTAGTGTTGTTGGTGTTGTTGGTGTTGTTTGTGTTGTTGGTGTTGTTGGTGTTGTTTGTGTTGTTGGTGTTGTTGTTGGTGTTGTTGGTGTTGTTGGTGTTGTTGGTGTTGTTGGTGTTGTGTGTGTTGTTCGTGTTGTTCATGTTGTTCGTGTTGGTGTTGTTGGTGTTGTTTGTGTTGTTTGTGTTGTTGGTGTTTTTGGTGTTGTTAGTGTTGTTGGTGTTGTTGGTGTTGTTGGTGTTGTTGTTGTTGTTGTTGTTGGTGGTGGTGGTGTTGGTGTTGTTTGTGTTTGTGTTGGTGTTGTTGGTGTTGTTGGTGTTGTTGGTGTTGTTGGTGTTGTTGGTATTGTTGGTGGTGTTGATGTTGTTGGTGTTGTTGGTGTTGTTTGTGTTTTTGGTGTTGTTGGTGCTGGTGGTGCTGTTGGTGTTGTTCGTGTTGTTGATGTTGTTTGTGTTGTTGGTATTGTTGGTGTTGTTGGTGTTGTTGGTGTTGTTGGTGTTGGTGGTGTTGTTGGTGTTGTTGATGTTGTTGATGTTGTTGGTGTTGTTGGCATTGTTCGTCTTATTGGTGTTGTTGGTGTTGTTGGTGTTGTTGGTGGTGTTGGTGTTGTTGGTGTTGTTGGTGTTGTTGGTGTTGTGGGTGGTGTTGGTGGTGGTTGTGGTGTTGGTGTTGGTGGGGTTGGTGTTGGTGTTGTTGGTGCTGTTGGTGTTGTTGGTGTTGTTGGTATTGTTGGTGTTGTTGGTGTTGTTGGTGCTGGTGGTGCTGTTTGTGCTGGTGGTGTTGGTGGTGTTGTTGGTGTTGTTGGTGGTGTTGGTATTTTTGGTGTTGTTGGATTTGTTGGTGTTGTTGATGTTGTTGGTGTTGTGGATGTTGTGGTTGTTGTGGGTGTTGTGGGTGTTGTTGGTGTTGTTGGTGGTGTTGGTGGTGGTGTTGTTATTGGTGTTGTTGGTGGTGTTGATGTTGTTGGTGTTGTTTGGTGTTGTTGGTGTCGCTGGTGTTGTTGGTGTTTTTGTTGTTGTTGATGTTGTTGTTTTTGTTGATGTTGATGTTGTTGATGTTGTTGATGTTGTTGGTGTTGTTGTTGGTGTTGTTGGTGTTGTTGGTGTTGTTGGTGTTGTTGGTGTTGTTGTTGTTGGTGTTGGTGTTTTTGGTGTTGGTGTTGTTGGTGTTGTTGATGTTGATGTTGATGTTGTCGGTTTTGTTGGTTTTGTTGGTGTTATTGGTGTTATTGGTGTTGTTGGTGTTGTTGGTGTTGTTGGTGGTGTTGGTATTTTTGGTGTTGTTGGTGTTGTTGGTGTTGTTGATGTTGTTGGTGTTGTGGGTGTTGTGGGTGTTGTTGGTGTTGTTGGTGGTGTTGGTGGTGGTGTTGTTATTGGTGTTGTTGGTGGTGTTGATGTTGTTGGTGTTGTTTTGTGTTGTTGGTGTCGCTGGTGTTGTTGGTGTTTTTGGTGTTGTTGATGTTGATGTTGTTGATGTTGTTGATGTTGTCGGTGTTGTGGGTGTTGTTGTTGGTGTTGTTGGTGTTGTTGGTGTTGTTGGTGTTGTTGGTGTTGTTGGCATTGTTGGCATTGTTGGTATTGTTGGTATTGTTGGTGTTGTTGGTGTTGTTGGTGTTGTTGGTGTTGTTGGTGTTGTTGGTGTTGTTGGTGGTGTTGTTGGTGTTGTTGGTGTTGTTGGTGTTGTTGGTGTTGTTGGTGTTGTTGGTGTTGGTGTTTTTGGTGTTGGTGTTGTTGATGTTGTTGATGTTGTTGATGTTGTCGGTTGTGTTGGTGTTATTGGTGTTGTTGGTGTTGTTGGTGTTGTTGGTGTTGTTGGTGTTGTTGGTGTTGTTGGTGTTGTTGGTGTTGTTGGTGTTGTTGTTGGTGATGTTGTTGGTGATGTTGGGTGTTGTTGGTGTTGTTGGCGTTGTTGGTGTTGAGGGTGTTGAGGGTGTTGTGGGTATGGGTATTGGTGTGTTTGTGGTTGTGGGTGTGCGTGTTGGTGTGGTCCATTAA
The DNA here is from genome assembly GCA_036785665.1 of Chirona hameri. NCBI lineage: Eukaryota > Metazoa > Arthropoda > Thecostraca > Balanomorpha > Balanidae > Chirona > Chirona hameri. Next base: position 163,566 of record JAXIVJ010000524.1, read on the forward strand.
CTTTACACATGCCATTCGCTGCTGATCGACCAACAGCGCATACGCCGGTCCGATCATTTATGAACACATCTGTGTTTGACCCATTGCTTACGTCGGGCCAATCCTTTATCTACCCATCTCTGTTTGTCCCATGTTCGTGCGACTCATGGTTGCTGAGATATATCACCGATCTCGGGTAGGCTTTACAGTAAAGATTTTGGAATTTATATAAGCGTCAATTTGATATCCGCCGCACGGAGGTTGGTTTTCTCCGTAGCATGCTTCTCAGCATTTATTTTCCCCTGTGAGGCTTTGCCGTCGCAAATTGCTCCGACCCATATAGCTTGATTAAATATTTTATACGTTTAACAAAATAGGTCGTGTAGCGTCTTAGCATAGCTGCAATTATAAGCTTCATGTTTGGATGAAAAAATAAACTTTGGGTGGGTATTAGATGTATTTGAATACTCTTTCCGGCCATGTGATTTGTATCGCTTAGCTCGCTTTGGTTTTGACTGTATGGCGGTTCGAAAAACTGACATTCGAAAAGCGGATTTTGCACTGAAATATTGCTTTAAAACGTTAATGTTCACATACTTTTTAGGGACGGTACCTTCGTCGAAACATTGTCATTAGTTTCATTGCTTTACGTCCCATAGGTTCTGAGCACTAATTATAATCGTGAAGGACTTCATAAGACCCTGAATTTGCGCTTTTTTGCCATTAACTTTGCACGTGTCACGCGCTGCTGATTGACCCGCAGTGCAATCGCCGGGCCGATCGATTGTCTACACATCTGTGTTTGTCCCGTGTCTGTACGACTCGTGGTTGCCGAGCTACTGGTCAGGTATTGCAACGATATTTTGTTGTCGTTGTCGTAGACGTTTTTCACGCCGTTTTCGCTAAAATAGTGTATTTCCAATGGAGGAATCGTCCGTTTTTGCACGCGGTGCCACGAACAAACGACGCACCTGAAAGTGATGGGACCCAAAGTTTAAGATGAAGAGCCACCTCTTGCGTGGATTGGTTTTTGTCACGACGCTCCAAGTGCCTTAGTCCCTGAGCTATTAAGATTATAAAAACAGACAACAGGTGAGGCAAGCGGCGTCGGCAGGAATGTCCATAGGCGTAGTGTTGAAGCGAGTAGACAATACTCCTTTTATTATACAAGGACTAGAGGGATGTTTGCGCTATGCGCAAATTGATTCGTTATGCTATTGTGGGTGTGGGTGTGAGTGGGTGTTGTAGGCGTTGTAGGTTTTGTAGGCGTTGTGGGTGTTTTGAGTATTGTGGGTGTTGTGGGTGTTGTGTGTTGTGGGTGTCGGTTTTGTGGATGTCCATGTTGTGGGTGTTTTGGGTGTTGTGTGTGTGGGTGTTGTGAGTGTTGTGAGTGTTGTGGGTGTTTTGGGTGTTGTGGGTGTTGTGGGTATTGTGGGTATTGTGGGTGTTGTGGGTGTTGTGGGTGCTGTGGGTGCTGTTGGTATTGTGGGTGTTGTGGATGTTGTGGGTGTTGTGGGTGTTGTGGGTGTTGTGGGTGTTGTGGGTGTTGTGGGTGTTGTGGGTGTTGTGGGTGTTGTGGGTGTTGTTGGTGGTGTTGGTGGTGTTGGTGGTGTTGGTGGTGTTGTTGGTGTTGGTGTTGGTGGTGCTGTTGGTGGTGTTGGTGGTGTTGGTGTTGTTGGTGCTGTTGGTGTTGTTGGTGTTGTTGGTGTTGTTGGTGTTGTTGGTGTTTTTGGTTTTGTTGGTGTTGTTGGTATTGTTGGTATTGTTGGTGTTGTTGGTGTTGTTGGTGCTGTTGGTGTTGTTAGTGTTGTTGTTGGTGTTGTTTGTGTTTTTGGTGGTGTTGGTGGTGTTGGTGGTGGTGGTGGTGTTGGTGTTGGGGGTGTGTTTGGTGTTGTTGGTGTTGTTGGTGTTGTTAGTGTTGTTGGTGTTGTGTTGGTGGTGTTGGTGGTGTTGGTGTTATTGGTGGTGTTGGTGTTGTTGGTGTTATTGGTGTTGTTAGTGTTGTTGGTGTTGCTGGTGTTGTTGGTGTTGTTGGTGTTGTTAGTGATGTTGGTGTTGTTGAGTGTTGTTGGTGTTGTTGGTGTTGTTGCGTGTTGTTGGTGTTGTTGGTTTTGTTAGTGTTGTTGGTGTTGTTGGTGTTGTTGGTGTTGTTGGTGTTGTTGGTGTTGTTGGTGTTGTTGGTGTTTTTGGTGTTGTATGTGTTGTAGGTGTTGTGGATGTTTTTAGTATTGCTGGTGCTGTGGGTGTTGTGTGTGTGTTGTGAGTGTCGGTGTTGTGGGTGTCCATGTTGTGGGTGTTTTGGGTGTTGTGTGTGTGGGTGTTGTGAGTGTTGTGAGTGTTGTGAGTGTTGTGGGTGTTGTGAGTGTTGTGGGTGTTGTGGGTGTTGTGGGTGTTGTGGGTGTTTTGGGTGTTGTGTGTGGGTGGTTTGAGTGTTGTGGGTGTAGTGGGTGTTGTGGGTGTTGTGGGTGTTGTGGGTGTTGTGGGTGTTGTAGGTGTTGTTGGTGTTGTGGGTGTTGTGGGTGTTGTGGGTGTTGTGGGTGTTGTGGGTGTTGTGGGTGTTGTGGGTGTTGTGGGTGTTGTGGGTGTTGTGGGTGATGTGGGTGCTGTTGGTTTTGTGGATGTTGTGGGTGTTGTGGGTGATGGGGGTGCTGTTGTTTTTGTGGATGTTGTGGGTGTTGTGGGTGTTGTGGATGTGTGGGTGTTGTGGGTGTTGTGAATGTTGTGGGTGTTGTGGGTGTTGTGGGTGTTGGAGGTGTTGTGGGTATTGTAGGTGTTGTGGGTGTTGTGGGTGTTGTGGGTGTTGTGGGTGTTGTGGGTGTTGTAGGTGTTGTAGGTGTTGTGGGTGTTGTGGGTGTTGTGGGTGTTGTGGGTGTTGTGGGTGTTTTGGGTGTTGTGGGTGTTGTGGGTGTTGTGGGTGTTGTGGGTGTTGTGGGTGTTGTTGGTGTTGTTGGTGTTGTTGGTGTTGTTGGTGTTGTTGGTGTTGTTGGTGTTGTTGGTGTTGTTGGTGTTGTTGGTGTTGTTGGTGTTGTTGGTGTTGTTGGTGTTGTTGGTGGTGTTGGTGGTGGTGTTGTTATTGGTGTTGTTGTTGGTGTTGATGTTGTTGGTGTTGTTTGGTGTTGTTGGTGTCGCTGGTGTTGTTGGTGTTTTTGTTGTTGTTGATGTTGTTGTTTTTGTTGATGTTGATGTTGTTGATGTTGTTGATGTTGTTGGTGTTTTGTTGGTGTTGTTGGTGTTGTTGGTGTTGTTGGTGTTGTTGTTGTTGTTGGTGTTGGTGTTTTTGGTGTTGGTGTTGTTGGTGTTGTTGATGTTGTTGATGTTGATGTTGTCGGTTTTGTTGGTTTTGTTGGTGTTATTGGTGTTATTGGTGTTGTTGGTGTTGTTGGTGTTGTTGGTGGTGTTGGTATTTTTGGTGTTGTTGGTGTTGTTGGTGTTGTTGATGTTGTTGGTGTTGTGGGTGTTGTGGGTGTTGTTGGTGTTGTTGGTGGTGTTGGTGGTGGTGTTGTTATTGGTGTTGTTGGTGGTGTTGATGTTGTTGGTGTTGTTTTGTGTTGTTGGTGTCGCTGGTGTTGTTGGTGTTTTTGGTGTTGTTGATGTTGATGTTGTTGATGTTGTTGATGTTGTCGGTGTTGTGGGTGTTGTTGTTGGTGTTGTTGGTGTTGTTGGTGTTGTTGGTGTTGTTGGTGTTGTTGGCATTGTTGGCATTGTTGGTATTGTTGGTGTTGTTGGTGTTGTTGGTGTTGTTGGTGTTGTTGGTGGTGTTGTTGGTGTTGTTGGTGTTGTTGGTGTTGTTGGTGTTGTTGGTGTTGTTGGTGTTGGTGTTTTTGGTGTTGGTGTTGTTGGTGTTGTTGATGTTGTTGATGTTGTCGGTTTTGTTGGTTGTGTTGGTGTTATTGGTGTTATTGGTGTTGTTGGTGTTGTTGGTGTTGTTGGTGTTGTTGGTGTTGTTGGTGTTGTTGGTGTTGTTGGTGTTGTTGTTGGTGATGTTGTTGGTGATGTTGGGTGTTGTTGGTGTTGTTGGCGTTGTTGGTGTTGAGGGTGTTGAGGGTGTTGTGGGTATGGGTATTGGTGTGTTTGTGGTTGTGGGTGTGCGTGTTGGTGTGGTCCATTAACTTTACACATGCCATTCGCTGCTGATCGACCAACAGCGCATACGCCGGTCCGATCATTTATGAACACATCTGTGTTTGACCCATTGCTTACGTCGGGCCAATCCTTTATCTACCCATCTCTGTTTGTCCCATGTTCGTGCGACTCATGGTTGCTGAGATATATCACCGATCTCGGGTAGGCTTTACAGTAAAGATTTTGGAATTTATATAAGCGTCAATTTGATATCCGCCGCACGGAGGTTGGTTTTCTCCGTAGCATGCTTCTCAGCATTTATTTTCCCCTGTGAGGCTTTGCCGTCGCAAATTGCTCCGACCCATATAGCTTGATTAAATATTTTATACGTTTAACAAAATAGGTCGTGTAGCGTCTTAGCATAGCTGCAATTATAAGCTTCATGTTTGGATGAAAAAATAAACTTTGGGTGGGTATTAGATGTATTTGAATACTCTTTCCGGCCATGTGATTTGTATCGCTTAGCTCGCTTTGGTTTTGACTGTATGGCGGTTCGAAAAACTGACATTCGAAAAGCGGATTTTGCACTGAAATATTGCTTTAAAACGTTAATGTTCACATACTTTTTAGGGACGGTACCTTCGTCGAAACATTGTTATTAGTTTCATTGCTTTACGTCCCATAGGTTCTGAGCACTAATTATAATCGTGAAGGACTTCATAAGACCCTGAATTTGCGCTTTTTTGCCATTAACTTTGCACGTGTCACGCGCTGCTGATTGACCCGCAGTGCAATCGCCGGGCCGATCGATTGTCTACACATCTGTGTTTGTCCCGTGTCTGTACGACTCGTGGTTGCCGAGCTACTGGTCAGGTATTGCAACGATATTTTGTTGTCGTTGTCGTAGACGTTTTTCACGCCGTTTTCGCTAAAATAGTGTATTTCCAATGGAGGAATCGTCCGTTTTTGCACGCGGTGCCACGAACAAACGACGCACCCGAAAGTGATGGAACCCAAAGTTCAAGATGAAGAGCCACCTCTTGCGTGGATTGGTTTTTGTCACGACGCTCCAAGTGCCTTAGTCCCTGAGCTATTAAGATTATAAAAACAGACAACAGGTGAGGCAAGCGGCGTCGGCAGGAATGTCCATAGGCGTAGTGTTGAAGCGAGTAGACAATACTCCTTTTATTATACAAGGACTAGAGGGATGTTTGCGCTATGCGCAAATTGATTCGTTATGCTATTGTGGGTGTGGGTGTGAGTGGGTGTTGTAGGCGTTGTAGGTTTTGTAGGCGTTGTGGGTGTTTTGAGTATTGTGGGTGTTGTGGGTGTCGGTTTTGTGGATGTCCATGTTGTGGGTGTTTTGGGTGTTGTGTGTGTGGGTGTTGTGAGTGTTGTGAGTGTTGTGGGTGTTTTGGGTGTTGTGGGTGTTGTGGGTGTTGTGGGTATTGTGGGTATTGTGGGTGTTGTGGGTGTTGTGGGTGCTGTGGGTGCTGTGGGTGCTGTTGGTATTGTGGGTGTTGTGGATGTTGTGGGTGTTGTGGGTGTTGTGGGTGTTGTGGGTGTTGTGGGTGTTGTGGGTGTTGTGGGTGTTGTGGGTGTTGTGGGTGTTGTTTGTGTTGTGGGTGTTGTGGGTGTTGTTGGTGGTGTTGGTGGTGTTGGTGGTGTTGGTGGTGTTGTTGGTGTTGGTGTTGGTGGTGCTGTTGGTGGTGTTGGTGGTGTTGGTGTTGTTGGTGCTGTTGGTGTTGTTGGTGTTGTTGGTGTTGTTGGTGTTGTTGGTGTTTTTGGTTTTGTTGGTGTTGTTGGTATTGTTGGTATTGTTGGTGTTGTTGGTGTTGTTGGTGCTGTTGGTGTTGTTAGTGTTGTTGTTGGTGTTGTTTGTGTTTTTGGTGGTGTTGGTGGTGTTGGTGGTGGTGGTGGTGTTGGTGTTGGGGGTGTGTTTGGTGTTGTTGGTGTTGTTGGTGTTGTTAGTGTTGTTGGTGTTGTGTTGGTGGTGTTGGTGGTGTTGGTGTTATTGGTGGTGTTGGTGTTGTTGGTGTTATTGGTGTTGTTAGTGTTGTTGGTGTTGCTGGTGTTGTTGGTGTTGTTGGTGTTGTTAGTGATGTTGGTGTTGTTGAGTGTTGTTGGTGTTGTTGGTGTTGTTGCGTGTTGTTGGTGTTGTTGGTTTTGTTAGTGTTGTTGGTGTTGTTGGTGTTGTTGGTGTTGTTGGTGTTGTTGGTGTTGTTGGTGTTGTTGGTGTTGTTGGTGTTGTTGGTGTTGTATGTGTTGTAGGTGTTGTGGATGTTTTTAGTATTGCTGGTGCTGTGGGTGTTGTGTGTGTGTTGTGAGTGTCGGTGTTGTGGGTGTCCATGTTGTGGGTGTTTTGGGTGTTGTGTGTGTGGGTGTTGTGAGTGTTGTGAGTGTTGTGAGTGTTGTGGGTGTTGTGAGTGTTGTGGGTGTTGTGGGTGTTGTGGGTGTTGTGGGTGTTGTGGGTGTTTTGGGTGTTGTGTGTGGGTGGTTTGAATGTTGTGGGTGTAGTGGGTGTTGTGGGTGTTGTGGGTGTTGTGGGTGTTGTGGGTGTTGTAGGTGTTGTGGGTGTTGTGGGTGTTGTGGGTGTTGTGGGTGTTGTGGGTGTTGTGGGTGTTGTGGGTGTTGTGGGTGTTGTGGGTGTTGTGGGTGTTGTGGGTGTTGTGGGTGTTGTGGGTGTTGTGGGTGTTGTGGGTGATGTGGGTGCTGTTGGTTTTGTGGATGTTGTGGGTGTTGTGGGTGATGGGGGTGCTGTTGTTTTTGTGGATGTTGTGGGTGTTGTGGGTGTTGTGGATGTTGTGGGTGTTGTGGGTGTTGTGAATGTTGTGGGTGTTGTGGGTGTTGTGGGTGTTGGAGGTGTTGTGGGTATTGTAGGTGTTGTGGGTGTTGTGGGTGTTGTGGGTGTTGTGGGTGTTGTAGGTGTTGTAGGTGTTGTAGGTGTTGTGGGTGTTGTGGGTGTTGTGGGTGTTGTGGGTGTTGTGGGTGTTGTGGGTGTTGTGGGTGTTGTGGGTGTTGTGGGTGTTGTGGGTGTTGTGGGTGTTGTGGGTGTTGTTGGTGTTGTTGGTGTTGTTGGTGTTGTTGGTGTTGTTGGTGTTGTTGGTGTTGTTGGTGTTGTTGGTGTTGTTGGTGTTGTTGGTGTTGTTGGTGTTGTTGGTGTTGTTGGTGTTGTTGGTGTTGTTGGTGTTGTTGGTGTTGTTAGTGTTGTTGGTGGTGGTGGTGTTGTTAGTGTTGTTGGCGTTGTTGGTGTTGTTGGTGTTGTTGGTGTTGTTGGTGTTGTTGGTGTTGTTGTTGGTGCTGTTGGTGTTGTTGGTGTTGTTGGTGTTGTGTGTGTTGTTCATGTTGTTCGTGTTGGTGTTGTTGGTGTTGTTTGTGTTGTTTGTGTTTTTGGTGTTGTTAGTGTTGTTGGTGGTGTTGGTGGTGTTGTTGTTGTTGTTGTTGTTGTTGTTGTTGTTGTTGTTGTTGTTGTTGTTGTTTTTGTTGTTGTTGGTGGTGTTGTTTGTGTTGGTGTTGTTGGTGTTGTTGGTGTTGTTGGTGTTGTTGGTATTGTTGGTGGCGTTGATGTTGTTGGTGTTGTTGGTGTTGTTGGTGTTGTTGGTGTTTTTGGTGTTGTTGGTGCTGGTGGTGCTGGTGGTGTTGTTCTTGTTGTTGGTGTTGTTTGTGTTGTTGGTATTGTTGGTGTTGTTGGTGTTGTTGGTGTTGTTGGTGTTGTTGGTGTTGTTGGTGTTGGTGTTAGTGTTGTTGTTGGTGTTGTTGGTGTTGTCGGTGTTGTTGATGTTGTTGATGTTGTTGTTGTTGTTGGTGTTTTTGGCATTGTTGGTGTTATTGGTGTTGTGGGTGTTGTGGGTGTTGTTGATGTTGTTGGTGTTGTGGGTGTTGTTTGTGTTGTTTGTGTTTTTGGTGTTGTTAGTGTTGTTGGTGGTGTTGGTGGTGTTGGTGTTGTTGTTGTTGTTGTTGTTGTTGTTTTTGTTGTTGTTGGTGGTGTTGTTTGTGTTGGTATTGTTGGTGTTGTTGGTGTTGTTGGTGTTGTGGGTGGTGTTGGTGGTGGTTGTGGTGGTGGTGGTGGTGTTGGTGTTGGTGTTGTTGGTGTTGTTGGTGTTGTTGGTGCTGTTGGTGCTGTTGGTGTTGTTGGTGTTGTTGGTATTGTTGGTGTTGTTGGTGTTGTTGGTGTTGTTGGTGCTGGTGGTGTTGTTGGTGTTGTTGGTGTTGTTGTTGGTGTTGGTGGTGTTCGTGGTGTTGGTGGAGTTGGTGGAGTTGGTGTTGTTGGTGTTGTTGGTGTTGTTGGTGTTGTTGGTATTTTTGGTGGTGTTGGTGTTGTTGGTGTTGTTGGTGGTGTTGGTGGTGTTGGTGGTGTTGGTGGTGTTGGTGGTGTTGGTGGTGTTGGTGGTGTTGGTGGTGTTGGTGTGGTTGGTGTGGGTGGTGGTGTGTGTGTTGTTGGTGTTGGTGGTGTTGTTGGTGTTGTTGGTGTTGTTGATGTTGTTGATGTTGTTGGTGTTGTGGGTGTTGTGGGTGTTGTGGGTGTTGTTGGTGTTGTTGGTGTTGTTGGTGTTGTTGGTGTTGTTGGTGGTGTTGGTGGTGGTGTTGTTATTGGTGTTGGTGGTGGTGTTGATGTTGTTGGTGTTGTTTTGTGTTGTTGGTGTCGCTGGTGTTGTTGGTGTTTTTGGTGTTGTTGATGTTGTTGATGTTGTTGATGTTGTTGATGTTGTTGATGTTGTTAATGTTGTTGGTGTTTTGTTGGTGTTGTTGGTGTTGTGGGTGTTGTGGATGTTGTGGATGTTGTGGGTGTTGTGGGTGTTGTGGGTGTTGTGGGTGTTGTGGGTGTTGTGGGTGTTGTGGGTGTTGTGGGTGTTGTGGATGTTGTGGATGTTTTGGATGTTGTGGGTGTTGTGGGTGTTGTTGGTGTTGTTGGTGTTGCTGGTGTTGTTGGTGTTGTTGGTGTTGGTGTTGTGGTGTTGTGGTGGTGTTGGTGTTGATGGGTGTTGTTGGTGTTGTTGGCGTTGTTGGTGTTGAGGGTGTGGGTATTGGTGTGTTTGTGGTTGGTTAACAACTTTTCACGCTGACAAAACAGAGCAAAATTCACTGACATGGCCACACCCTGAGAAAAATCCTGCCTACATGCCTGAACTGGGGGTGCTGCATAAACTAAGTTTTCTTTAGAACATTCCAAATCAGAATTCCGAGGGGAATGATGTCACAGGCATTTCTTTAGTAATTCAACTGCACTGTGATATCAGTATTGACCTCAGTCTTGACCTAAGGTCAGTACAAGTAAGAAATCTCAGAATGATGTAATTGATACATCTTGTAATGGGTCTTGACGAGAGGAGCCATAGATCTTTAGGTCATTCAATCAAAATTTATGAGCAAACCCCCTATTTTTGCGCAAGCACTATGCAAAAATGACCAAATTTGATGTCAAATCTCACAAAAAAGACGGGTTTCGTATCCGACCCCCTCAGATTGTGAGAAAAATTGGTACACTTGTAATGTCGAGTGAAAGAAACATGCACACCAACTTTTAGGTCCGGGTGACCTCTAAGGTCAGATTTAGAGGTCATCAAAGGTCACGATTTTTTTTGCGTACATTGTATCAATCAGACGCTTATATCTTCTGTGTTAATGGACTTAGCGGAATCACACTTCTATCGAATACTCTACAGGGTTTTACCATTCGTAAAAACTTTAAAAACATCACATGACCTTTGACCTTACAAGGTCAAAGTCGTGAAATGTATTTTTTAAATATTTTGCCTCGTAAAAAGGCCAAACTTGGTACAAGGAATGAGCTCGACATCCTGTAGGAATGTGCAGAAAAAAGGGGCGGAGACTTTTCAACTTTTTGAGATACCGCCCTTTGAGTATGGCAAGGTAGTGGGACATACAAATGCCCCGAGGCTATTTCCATGTTGCTTGCGATAATGTGGGTTTCTCTGGCCCGATTGACGTGAAAATTTGTGGGTAGCTTCCATTTGATGTGTATTGAGTTTCCGAGTTTTCAGATCGATTTGACCTCGCATGACCACACATGACTTCACATGACTTCATATTACCTCACATGACCTCACATGACCTTGTAATAGTGTATGACCCACAGATACGTATTACCAATGCTAGGAACCGCTCTTAAATCACGTTACGCGATTGTGAGGTCATGCGAGGTCATGCTTCACGTTAATCGGGCCAGAGAAATCCGCATTATCGCAAGCAACATGGAAATAACCTCGGGGCATTTGTCTGTCTCACTCCATTGTCATACTCAACGGGCGGTATCTCAAAAAGTTAAAAAGTCTCCCCCCTTTTTTCTGCACATTCTTAGAGGACGTCGAGGTCATTCTGTGTACCAAGTTTGACCTTTTTACGAGGCAAAATATTAAAAAAATAAATACATTTTACGACTTTGACCTTGTAAGGTCAAAGGTCACGTGATTTTTTTCTCGACTTTTCCGAATGGTGAAACCCTGTAGAGTATTCGATAAAAGTTTGATTCCGCTAAGTCCATTAACACAGAAGATATAAGCGTTTGATTGATACAAAGTACGCAGAAAATCGTGACCTTTGATGACCTCTAAATTTGACCTTAGAGGTCACCCGGACCTAAAAGTGGGTGTGCATGTTTCTTTCATTTGACACTACACGTGTACCAATTTTTATCAAAATCGGAGGGGGTCGGGGTTTTTCTTGTGCGATCTGACATGGAACCAGGGCACATGCCCGGCGAACCATCCAGTAAGCTAAGTGTGCCTCCTGGAGGAAGTACGTCCGACAGCTAAACTGTTCGTCACCAGTGTCTCCGGTGTGGTCCCGCATAAAACGTATTTCGGACCGCTTTTCTGCACCTCCCCTTCCGGTGCTTGAGGTGCGTGGCGACTGGCGAGCAGCTTTTGCGTCCTGCTCTGTAGCCAACGAGATCGCTCGTGCGCTTGCTGAACGCTGTGGGACAGGTGTAAATTACTCATTTCTTGCGTTTGCAAAGTCGTGCGTCCAAATCGGTCGACTCCTTCACCTCCGAACAGCTGACCTACAACCAGCCGTTTTCGTCGTTCGAGTTGAGGTCAGCTGCAAACAAGCTTCGGAGTGTGTCTGAGGGTCCCGATGAGGTCCACAACGACATGCCACGCCATCTTCCAAGCTGTGCACTCGAGGGTCTCCTTGCGGTCTTCAATCGTCTGTGGCTGGAAGGCGAGTTTCCGAATGCCTGGCGAGAGGCTGTGGTTGTGCCACTCCTCAAAGCTGGTAAAAGTGGTCTAGACCCACTCCATTACATGCCCATTTCGTTGACATCATGTCTGTGCAAGCTGATGGAGAAGCTAGTAAACGTCCGTCTTTTATGTTTTTGTTTTTGTTTTTTTAGAGAGCAACAACATTTTACACCAGCTCAGTGCGGTTTTAGGAAGAGCCGTAGTACCGTCGACCACCTTTTAACATTGGATACTGTTATCCGCTCCGCTTGTAAGCAACGCTGTCACATGGGTACTGCCTTCTTCGACGTAGAGGGCGCCTACGACACGACGTGGCGTCATGGGATTCTTTTAAAGGGAAATAATGACCTTTTCCCACAAAAATGGAGTTAGCACTTGAAATCGCCAGACGAGACCAAAATATATTGTAAATTCATCACATTTTGCATGAAAACTTCCCTACCGAAAGATATTTCAAGTTAAAGTTGATAAGCGTTCCACACTTTTAACGACCGGTACTTGCAAGTACTTTTGGTCCTCATCAAACTGCGGGCTTTTCCCGTATTGTTTTTGTACGCAATGGAGTGGAAAATATATTGTGCGTTCTACTCGTTGTGATTATATGCCCGGCGATCTTCTAAAACTAACAGCGATTGGAAAAAGTGGCAATAAAATCGGAAGCTCATCGATGCACATCAACGGCGGCATAGTTAGTGGTTGCGACCCTCAATTTGTGAAAATCGATTCATTTGTTTTCAACATTAGGAGTTTTGTATAATTTGTCTGTGGCTGTATATAACACTATGCTTTATATTATCATGAAAAATAATAATTTTCCCCCCAAAAAACTAACAAACAATAACACAAAACTGGCAATTAATTCGGAAGCTCATCGATGCACATCGACGGCGACCTATTTAGCGTCGGCGATTTGTTGACAAAGTCATTGTCATGCTTCTCGGCGCACTTAACCATTGTGGCGAGTTGTTCCTGATTAGTATACCCAAGTCCCGCAGCAGGCTTTGTTAATGACGTCACTGGTGCCATTCTTGTGTAGCATTGCAGAATATATCTGATTTTGAGTTGAAAGCTAATTAAAGACTTATTCAAATAGTTTGAATTTTCTTGTTAATCATTATTAAAGGTATTTTATCACTGTATTTCATAGTAGTTGACACTTCAGAAACTTATGACGTAATAATATTGTATCCAATATGCATTTCCCTCGCCTTTTGCTATTGTGGCGCAGTGCCGAGTGCTTTGCGAATACTGGTAGGGAAGGACGAATTTGTCAATGACCTTCATGAAGTACACAAGGTACTTGTTTTGTATTTTTCCAAACTTACAGCTTTGAATTTGGGAATAATTTTATTTAATTCCTAAATTTAAATAAAGTAATTTTAAAACCATAACGGTAGCCTAAGAAATTGTTGCTAACAAAATCAAAAGGTCATTATTTCCCTTTAAAGGTTTGTAACCATGGTATTCGTGGCCCCTTAGGCCGTTTCTAGCATAACTTTTTACTGGAGCGTTTTTTTGTTGTCTCGAGTGCGCGTAGGCAATCAGTTTTCTGACCGCCTTTTATAGGAGAATGGGGTGCCGCAGTGCGGCGTTCTCAGTGTTGCTCTATTCGCCCTCATGATTAATGATGCTGGGAATTAACTGCCTCAGTTTGTGGGACACTCGTTGTTTGTGGACGATTTAGCATAAGCAACATTTTAAAACTCTTAGAGACAAGTGTTTTAAAGCCCTCAATATTTTAAAGTATGTCTCTCGTACCACGTATGGCTCAGACAGCAGCGCTTCTTCTTTTGTAACGGTGTCTGATTCGTTCAAAGCTTGGCTATGCTCCATTGTCTATGACGGCGCTTGTTCCACAAGCAAGCGCCTATTGGACACTGTACACAACACTGCGTTGCGTATAGTGACAGTGGCTTTTCGAACGTCACCCATCCACTGCATTCCAGCTGAAGTTCATGAGCTTCCGTTATGTCACAGGCGCAGCCTGCTCGGCAGGCGCTATGTCTGTAAGCTGCGGCAGCTGCCTACTCACCCGACTTACCAGCAGTTTTGTTTTGCTCGTCGTGCGTTGGCAGTGTTCCGGGACAGCAGGGTGTTACGCTCCACTCCGTTCTGTGTGAGGTCACGTGAACTGTTCGATGATGCTGGTATTGGTCTGCGTGGAATCGCCAGGATGACGCCGCTGCGTGTTCCACCATTGGAGCTGGTCACACCCCAGGATGACGCCGCTGCGTGTTCCACCATGGGAGCTGGTCACACCCCAGGATGATGCCGTTGTGAGTTCCACCATGGGAGCTGGTCACACCCCAGGATGACGCCGCTGCGTGTTCCACCATGGGAGCTGGTCACACCCCAGGATGATGCCGTTGTGAGTTCCACCATGGCAGCTGGTCACACCCCAGGATGACGCCGCTGCGTGTTCCACCATGGGAGCTGGTCACACCCCAGGATGATGCCGTTGTGAGTTCCACCATGGGAGCTGGTCACACCCCATGATGACGCCGCTGTGAGTTCCACCATGGGAGCTGGTCACACCCCATGATGACGCCGCTGTGAGTTCCACCATGGGAGCTGGTCACACCCCAGGATGACGCCGCTGCGTGTTCCACCATGGCAGCTGGTCACACCCCAGGATGACGCCGCTGTGAGTTCCACCATGGGGGCTGGTCACACCCCAGGATGACGCCGCTGCGTGTTCCACCATGAGAGCTGGTCACACCCCAGGATGACGCCGCTGTGAGTTCCACCATGGCAGCTGGTCACACTCCAGGATGACGCCGCTGCGTGTTTCACCATGGCAGCTGGTCACACCATAGGAAAACGCCGCTGCGTGTTCCACCATGGGAGCTGGTCACACCCCAGGATGACGCCGCTGCGTGTTCCACCATGGCAGCTGGTCACACCCCAGGATGACGCCGCTGTGAGTTCCACCATGGGGGCTGGTCACACCCCAGGATGACGCCGCTGCGTGTTCCACTATGGCAGCTGGTCACACCCCAGGATGACGCCGCTGCGTGTTCCACCATGGGAGCTGGTCACACCCCAGGATGACGCCGCTGTGAGTTCCACCATGGGAGCTGGTCACACCCCAGGATGACGCCGCTGCGTGTTCCACCATGGGAGCTGGTCACACCCCAGTATGACGTCGCTGCGTGTTCCACCATGGCAGCTGGTCACACCCCAGGATGACGCCGCTGCGTGTTCCACCATGGCAGCTGGTCACACCCCAGTATGACGCCGCTGCGTGTTCCACTATGGGAGCTGGTCACACCCACCATAAATGTGTCCCCCGCCGAGTTTACGAAAAGCAATACTTCGCCGAGCGAGCTCCGCAGCCGTGCTTTAGAGGTTATAGGCTCTTAATAATAGCTATACTCACACGTACACTGACGGGTCCAAAGCTGACGCAGGAGTTGGCTGCGTTTTCATTATGGGCCTCACTACCCGGTCGTTCTCTTTGCCATTCCACACCACAGTGTATGCATCGGAGCTAGTCGTGAGATACACAAGGCGGCGTGTTTTATTGAGGTCTGCGAGGGTACTCGCTATGTGATTTTTAGCGACTCGCTCAGTAGCCTTTTGAGGCTGAGTGCTTTTAATCCATCTAATCCCATCCCTTTATACAGGATATTTTATAAAGTTCTCACGTCTCTCGACCGCGCAGGGAAGTCAATCGTGCTCTGTTGGGTTCCTTGACACGTGGGCAATGGGCATAGCAGGAAACGAGCAGGCAGATCAGGCCGCCACGAGGGCCACACGAGCACCATGCACTCGCTCGCTACCGTTACCTGCCACGGACTTGTTCCCTGCCACGGACTTGTTCTCTGCATGCAAAGAGTACGTGCGCAGAAAGTGGCAGGAGACATGGGACGAGGTGGCTTCTACTCAGCTACAGGTGCAGCTCAGTACAGCTACAGCTCTACAGCTCAGGTGGGACGAGGTGGCTTCTACTCAGCTACAACTATTGAGCTAAAGGCTGAGTAGTTGAAGCCGCAGCTTGCCCCATGACATTCTGTCTCTCGCAAGTCGAGAGCGGAAGAAGTTTCCCTATGCCGACTTCGTATTGGCCACACTTATGCCACGCACAAATATCTGATGTGCGGAGAGGAGCGGCCGTGCTGCCCTCGATGTGGATTGTGGGGAAGCTTTAACAGTCCGTGATGTGCTGCCGAGATGTCTTGCCGACATCTGTCTAATGAACGGACAAGGTTTTTTTGGTTCCAGCGGCCTTAGTCTGCAGGATGTTATGAGCAACGATTCGTGCCACACTTCTGAGATTTTTCGTTTTCTTGCTCACGTTCGTTTTCCTGTGATCTCCGTTTCGTAGTTTTTGTACCGCCCGTTTTTTTTGTCTGCACGCGTATTCTTCACGGTTTTCGATCGTTTACTCGTCGAGTGCGCAGTATTCTCACAATCCATTTGCTTTCCCCTACTGAGGGAACGATCGTTTGATTTGATTTGATCGTTTGATGAACGATCGTTTGCTATGAGGCAGGTTGCTAACTAAAGGTTATGGGCGCCATATCACCTAGCAGTTTGTCGCCTCCAGGCCCAAATCATCATCATCATCATCATTATTGCACAACTCGTTTCAGCTCCTCAGATTAGGTACCCTATGCATCAATGTTGTTCAAAATAGGTGATAAGAGGGTGTTATTGGTCGATCTGTTGTGGCCCCATTTGTCATATCAATGTCATTCCTTTCCTGCCAGCAGAAACTAAGGTAGATAATTGATACTTGCTATCCATAGGAAATTTGGACCAACAGTGTCAGGTCTCCCATGAAACTGCCTTATATAATTAACACACTTTTTCATTTTCAGGATGAATATCATGAAGTAATTGGAGTGGATTTGAAGCATTACATCCTATGTGAGCGTCTGGATATGTTTCCAGACATAGAACAGGTATGACAAGCAAGAGTTTGTTACTATATAGGCCACCATATAGGCAAATGTTACATATAGGCAAAGGCCACCTTCCGAAAGTTGGGGCGGGGGGGGGGGGGGATCAGTGGCGGATCCACAGGGGCCATGCCCCCTCCCCCTTCAGCCTCGAAGGGGCCCAAGAGGGCCCATAGCCGATCGAAGTGACTCTAAACTAATTTCACCCCGTTTTTAAACAAATCGCAAGTACATTTTCCCACTCTGACCTCCAGAGGGCTCATTCTGGCCTCCAGAGAGCCCACTTTGGTCTCCGTAGGGGCCACTCCGGCCTCCAGAGGGCCCACTGACCTCCAAAGGGCCCATTCCGGCTTGCATAGGGCCCATTCTGGTTTATAGAGGCCCATTTTAGCGTGTGAAAGACATTGTGAACTAAAAGGGTCCATTCTGACCTACATGTGTCTTCAAGGTCAAAAGGGCCCACCAAGGTTTCAGGGCCCCACTAAGGCCTGATGGGCCCACCGACGCCTGGGGGGGGGGGGGCACTTTGCTACGTGGCCCCCTCCTTGACCGAATCCTCCTCCCCTCCCCTCCTCGACCGAGGGGAGGGGAGGGGAGGGGAGGGGAGGGGAGGGGAGAAGAGGGGAGAAGAGGGGAGAAGAGGGGAGGGGAGAAGAGGGGAGAAGAGGGGAGAAGAGGGGAGAAGAGGGGAGAAGAGGGGAGAAGAGGGGAGGGGAGGGGAGGGGAGGGGAGGGGAGGGGAGGGGAGGGGAGGGGAGGGGAGGGGAGGGGAGGGGAGGGGAGGGGAGGGGAGGGGAGGGGAGGGGAAGGGAGGGGAAGGTAGGGGAAGGGAGGGGAAGGGAGGGGAAGGGAGGGGAGGAGAGGAGAGGAGAGGAGAGGAGAGGAGAGGAGAGGAGAGGAGAGGAGGGGAGGGGAGAGGAGGGGAGAGGAGGGGAGGGGAGGGGAGGGGAGGGGAGGGGAGGGGAGGGGAGGGGAGGGGAGGGGAGGGGAGGGGAGGGGAGGGGAGGGGAGGGGAGGGGAGGGGAGGGGAGGGGAGGGGAGGGAAGGGAGGGAGGGAGGGAGGGAGGGAGGGAGGGAGGGAGGGAGGGAGGGAGGGAGGGAGGGAGGGAGGGAGGGAGGGAGGGAGGGAGGGAGGGAGGGAGGGGAGGAGGAGGGGAATCCGCCCCCCCCCCCTGTTACAAATAGGGGTAGCCAGGAGCCTGTTACAAATAGGGTTAGCACGCACACTGGAGGGGGGGGGGGGGGTGGGGTGTATGCCACTAACGTGCACTGGAGAGGGGTATGCCACTGACACGCACTGGAGGGGGGTATGCCACGAATGCGCACTGGAGGGGGAGGGGGGGGGGGGGGCACTTTTGTGCCCCCCCCCCGACCGTGACCTGACATGTGACCTCAATTTGAAACTTTCGAGTATGCTTTAGTTTCTTCTCATTGAGAGCTTTCGAGTGCCGCCTTGCACGTATCGCTGCGATCATTGGTTCGGAAAATAGCCAGGGAGGGAGGGGGGGGGGGGGGGGGGACGACCCCTCCCCGCCAATGGAAGGTGGCTGGAGACCCCAGCCAATGCCGGGTTAATCGTTAAATTGATATTACTGAAGTTAAATATGTGAATCAAATTAAGGCTAAAATCAGTTGTACGAAAGTTAAATAAATCAACTTTAAACTACAGTAGGCCATATGGAGCTGAAACTTTAGACGTAAGAAATGTTACTTTTGACAGCTTAGTTTCTCCACTGTGGATGCCTAGAGGCTAGAGGCTAGAATATGCGACAGTCAAGGCTTCACTGTTCAGGGGCGGTTCGTCGGGTACCCTGAAGTGCGATGGTCGGGACAGTGGCGACACGGGGTACCGCCCGGTCAGGGCCGGTACCCTGAACTGGGATAATGGCGGCACAGAGGGCCGGCACCTTGAACTGGGACATGGCGGCACATAGGGCTGGTACCCTGAGCTGGGACATGGTGGCAGTGAGGGCCGGTACCCTGAACTGGGACATGGTGGCACATAGGGCCGGTACCTTGAACTGGGACATGGTGGTACAGAGGGCCGGTACCTTGAACTGGGACATGGTGGCACAGAGGGCCGGTACCTTGAACTGGGACATGGTGGTACAGAGGGCCGGTACCTTGAACTGGGACATGGTGGCACATAGGGCCGGTACCCTGAACTGGGACATGGTGGCACAGAGGGCCGGTGCCCTGAACTGGGACATGGCGGCAGTCAGGGCCGGCACCTTGAACTGGGACATGGCGGCAGTGAGGACCGGCACCTTGAACTGGGACATGGCGGTACATAGGGCCGGTACCCTGCACTGGGACATGATGGTACATAGGGCCGGTGCCCTGAACTGGGACATGGCGGCAGTGAGGGCCGGTGCCCTGAACTGGGACATGGTGGCACAGAGGGCCGGTACTCTGAACTGGGACATGGTGGCAGTGAGGGCCGGCACCTTGCACTGGGACATGGCGGCAGTGAGGGCCGGCACCTTGAACTGGGACATGGCGGCACATAAGGCTGGTACCCTGAACTGGGACATGGTGGCACATAGGGCCGGTACCCTGAACTGGGACATGGTGGCAGTGAGGGCCGGCACCTTGAACTGGGACATGGTGGCACAGAGGGCCGGTACCCTGAACTGGGACATGGTGGCACAGAGGGCCGGTACTCTGAACTGGGACATGGCGGCACGGAGGGCCGGTACCCTGAACTGGGACATGGTGGCAGTGAGGGCCGGTACCCTGAACTGGGACATGGTGGCACAGAGGGCCGGTACCTTGAACTGGGACATGGTGGCACATAGGGCCGGTACCCTGAACTGGGACATGGTGGCACAGAGGGCCGGTACCCTGAACTGAGACATGGTGGCACATAGGGCCGGTACTCTGAACTGGGACATGGTGGCACACAGGGCCGGTACTCTGAATTGGGACATGGTGGCACATAGGGCCGCTGCCCTGAACTGGGACATGGTGGCACATAGGGTCGGTACCCTGAACTGGGACATGGTGGCACATAGGGCCGGTACTCTGAACTGGGACATGGTGGCAGTGAGGGCCGGCACCTTGAACTGGGACATGGCGGCAGTGAGGGCCGGCACCTTGAACTGGGACATGGTGGCACACAGGGCCGGTACTCTGAACTGGGACATGGTGGCACACAGGGCCGGTACCCTGAACTGGGACATGGTGGCAGTGAGGGCCGGCACCCTGAACTGGGACATGGTGGCACATAGGGCCGGTACTCTGAACTGGGACATGGTGGCACACAGGGCCGGTACTCTGAACTGGGACATGGTGGCGCCACAGGGTACCGTCCGGTCATGGCCGGCGGGCCCGTCCAAAGCCAAGCTACGTGGCCATGGAATTGGAGGCATCACCAACGGCTGTGATGTGGCTCTTCACTTTTCTCCGCAGAGTGGTGAGCACCGAACTGAGAAAACCTGACGTTCGGCGTTGTTTCTGATGCTGAATCTATTTTTTTTAGAGCTTACATGCAACGAAAATTGTCTGCCATCCAAGTGACGAGTGTGTAACCACTTAACCCTATTTGTAACAGGGGGGGGGGGGCGGATTCCGCCCCCCCTCATGTTTTCCCAGATATCTCCAGAACGGCTTGGAGCAGGCCCATGAAATTTTGGGACTTTTCATAGAATTGAACTCCGCATTTGGAGTCAAAATTTTGAGTTCTTAACCTGAACAGAGGCGGTTCCAGGGCACAGTTTTGGGTGGGTTCGGAGGCGACATTTGGCGATAATACGGAAATGCGATCTTCCACGGTTTCTTCCTAACTGCCTCAAGTATGAAGGAGTTACATCGGTTTACGGTGATTGCAACAAGTGTAAATTAGTTGATGTTAATGAAATATCATAAAAATTGCATGGCAGAGGCGGTTTCAGGCGCTTGAAAAGTGGGGGTTTCCAGGAAGTATTCAATGCTTGGCGGGAAGCCAATAGAGCAATGTAAGGGGCATTTATAGCTATCAAGATGTAAAAGATAGCTTCTGCTTCCATTATTTGCATAATTTATTACATATAGAGTTTCAGGGGCGTGTTCAGGAACATGAAAAGGGGGGTGACTGGCATGGTGATGACGATATGCCAGCGATAACGGCGCAATAGACGTTTAGCTTATAATGATATATGCACATATGAGGCCAGAAAAGGGAATAAAGCCATTTTTTGCAGAGGCGCGCTCAGGAATGAAAGAAAGGGGGTCATATTATTGCAAGGGAACTAAGAGGCATGGGCGTACAATTACATAACATACTGCAGTTTTCGGATGAAACACGCACCACAGGCTACTCTACGAACGATTATAGGATAATAGGCGAGTCCAGGTAGGGTAAAAAGGGGGTAAGCAATGTTAATTGAAGTTGCAAGTGAAATAGTCAGTGTTGACTAGTTAGTATCATAATAGCGGATAATATACTTATCAAAAGGTCTTGCGCCGCCCCAGTTTGGATCCTGGATACGCCTATGATGAAGTACAACATGCAAAAAGGAACTATCTACGATCAGTAACATATTTATAGTGCTGGGTAGCAACTTGTCTGCGGTTAATATTTTTTTCTCCCAATTTTACCCCCCTTTTCACTAACCTGGTACCGCCTATGGCAAAAATATTACTTATAACTGTTTTTTCTAATGTATCAATCACATACCATTTCATGTATCAAAAAACAACATCAAAAAATGGTTTTATTACGCATATACTTCACCCCCATATTTAGTGACCTGCACACGCCTATGATTTTTGAATTTTCAAATGTCACCGTCATATATCAATTTCCAATTCAATCTCTATCGATTCCTATTGGTTGTGTTAAAATCGGTCGATAAACATGAAAGCTATGTTGGATCAAAAATACCACTACAATTTGTAGTTTTTGCCCCCCTGTTGCCCCCGTATCCCAAATTTATATTTTTTTATTATTTAGAAATGTAGATCGTGTTGAGGGGAACCAAACATCGTTTCATTTTTGAAAATCGGACGGGTAGATCTCGAGATCTCCGGGGGGGGGGGGGCGGAATCCGCCCCCCCCCTGTTACAAATAGGGGTAGCCAGGAGCCTGTTACAAATAGGGTTAATTAAAGGGACTATCCCACCTTAACATTACATTTGAGTTGAGATAGCCATTTTGATGGCTTAGCATTGCAATTAAGTATGGTAGCAGTTAAAACAACACAATGATCTAATCAAAAAGATATTCGAGTTTGATTTTGACGTCTGTAAAAAATAAGGCCCATGTGTATTTCAATAGGGCCTCTAAACCGACAGCGTCGTCTCTCTTTACACAACTGGTAATGATAGTCGACTTGTTTTAAGGTAAACCTTGGAGATATTTGCTACGTTTCAATGGTTTCGTAATTGGTTTGTTTTGTATTAAAAGCGCCAGAATTGGCTCGAAATAATTGTGCCCATACTTTGGCAGCGTAAAGGATTTCTGTGCAGCTCTCTAGAGCTCAAGTCATCAACCCAAGTATTAAAACTTAACTTTTTATGAAATTGAGCACTGTTTGCGATACAGAATGTCTTAATCGTGTTTGGCAGCAATTACTTCATATTTTGCACCACAAGCGGCGTACATCTTACAACTTTTGGGAAGGTGGGACAGTCCCTTTAAAGGGAATAGTTCACCTTTAACATGGGGTTTTGGACTGAGATAGCAGATTTGTAGAGCAGATCTAAAAATGGTTTGTGGTGAAAGAATTACCTCTACGTTAAGTAATTTCGACACAGGACTAGTGGGCCCGTTTTAATTCCCGCTCTTCCGGGCCACAATCGAGGAATGAACGCTCGCCAGAAGTATGACGTCATACCCGCTGACGTCAGAATTGCGTCATACGCAGATTCTGCCGCAAACTAGCCGTGGTATTTATACAGACTTTGGCCGTGGTCATTTAGTAACTTTGAAATAGTACAGAAGTAATATAGGTTGTTATTACCACAGTGGATATAAATAGTTATTACCAAGGTCTGTTATTACCACCGAGTTGGTTCAGTGACTCGATGCATTGCCGGGATCAGAAGCCAGAATTCCGAGCTTGCGAAATTGTATTGCAAGAAGGTGCAAATCCCAATATAGAAACGGGGCGACCCTGAGTTGAACGCGACGATTTTCTGGTAAGTTTTTGTTCTTGTTGACCTTATACATCATTGATCATGAATCTGATTTTTACACAGACCAGGTATGTCATGTGTTTGTTGCATGGAAATGCTTGCTTGATTGGTTCTACAGAAGTATAATGAAAATATGGTAAATATTGTACTGCAGCCCATGATAGAAATATGGATATAATATATCTAAATATAATGGGAAATTGTATTAATATCCAGACAGTTATTGCATATGACACAGAAAGCTAACAGGTGGACATGTTTTGTCTCACAATACTTGATCAGCACCTTTTGATTCATTGTGTAAAATTGCATCTTGCCTAATGAAGCCTTATGATGAAACACGTCCAACTGCGGGTCTGTTCCTGTGCCGCCTCTAACCTCCTCAAAGTTGCTCCAACTTTCAACTGTCCCAGGCGTACACAAGGGTGGGAGGGGGCAAATGGACCAATGCCCCCCGAAGGTCTGTATGTGCCCCTTTGGTAAAAAAATAAATAAATTTGTGTTTGTTTTTTAGGAAAAAGTTGGGCGATATTCCGCTTTTGCACACCTTTATACAGGTAAATTGAATTAACATTCCAGTTGTAATGGCGGAGTCATTGCGGTTGGTTGAGGGGATTGATGGGTGATACAAAATATTATTGTTAGGTAAGTACTGATAATGTCTTTGTTTTGAGTGCAGTTCTAATGAAATCAGACGTGTAGAATTAGTATAAAATATTTGGTTTTCCTATAAAAAGGTGTAAAATCGGAATACGGCCAAAAATTGTTGAAAATATGCCCCTCAAAAAATATATTGGGTCAAATATGGTGAGTTTTTTGGGTTGGGGTACTTTATGCCCCCCTAAGCAAACATTGCCCCCTCCTGGAGTGAATCCTGTGTACGCCACTGGCAACTGTTCTATCCTATTGCACAGACAGTTGCAAGTTGGAGCAACTTGGAGGAGGTTAGAGGCGCCACGGGAACAGGCCCTATGTCAGCTTTGCCGGGTTGTTTGTCTAATGGGGAAATGGTAATTTTCTTGTAAAACAAGATGCATCAACAATGCAAGTTAACTGCTGTTCAACTGGGCTCGTCATAACCAGTGGCGTACCCAGGATTCACTCTAGGAGGGACAATTTTTGCTTAGGGGGGGGGGGGGGGGGGCATAAAGTACCATCACCAAAAAAACTCAGGTTTTGGCCAGCTATATTTAAAAAAGGGCATATTTTCACCATTTAAAAAATATATTGATCAAAGGGGCACATACAGAGTACAGACCTTACCTTACCTTACCTTACCTTACTTTACCTTACAGTAATCAGGATTTTTAGGCCTCAAGGCCTGTAGTACCCGCTCTCATCGAGTTAATGATTCCTGGCATGTCTCAGTCAGTGTCAGGTATGCTGAACCTGATGTGAACCCAATGGGCGTCCAATCTAGCCTTGGAAGGCATTCAGCGAAGGAGCGCAGACCACTTTGGATGGGAGGCCATTCCAATCATTCACAATACGTGTGGCGAAGGCGAATTGTCTGACCCACCCTTGTGGTCGCTGAGGACTTGCAGAGTTTGAAAAGATGGCCTCTAGTTGGACCGTCAGGGGGAATTGCCCTGTTTGCCCCCCCCCCCCTTGTGTACGTCTATGGTCCTAACCTCATACTTTTCCCATATTCCTACATTTCATCCAAATCTGAAGGTAAGGTTTCATTGTTTGGTTGTGTCAAAAATCAAAATACAAAAAAAATATTGTTTGGTTGTGTCAAAATATTGTGTCTGTTCACACTGTGCATGGTGAAAATCAAATCTTCGGTCACATTAAAATAGCTTACTTTTCCTGCCAATACTTGGAGTGTTTTAGTGTGTCAATATTGTCTACACTATGATAACATGAAAGTCCACTGTTAGAACCTGACTGAAGTGTACAGCCAGGGAGGGGATGAAGTACAGCCTTGTGGAGAAACTCTATATAACCATCATGCATTATTTTGGCTTAAATATTTATATTGTTACAACAACTTTTGTATTTTAAAACATTGATACATCTACTGTGAAGGACTCTAACACAGCCATCATGTTTTATATTAGTACAGACAGTATTTTGTAAGGCTGCAGCCTTGGTTTGATCCATGCCCATGGGCATGGATCAAACCAATGTTTGATATGTATATGTATAACACATACATATCTTCCATAGGTGTATATTTATATACTTTTGGGGTGGCCCTCGCCCCCCCCCTCCCCCTCCCCCCCCCCCCCCCAATGTTGAGTTCCCCCCCCCCCCCCCAATGGTACCCGCTCGGCCCTCCCAATGTTTTTGGTCGCTGGCGGATCCAACAGGGGGCAAGGCGGTCAAGCCTCCCAAACCGCCTGAAAAGGGCAACAAATTGACACGTTTCCTATTTCAAAAGAGAGTATATGCAGCTTTTACCAAGAAAAGCTTGTTTTAAATCCCCTCTTTATGTATAAAGATGCGAAATCCGGTGAATTGTTAATATATTTGCAATGTTCTATTTTTAGGGGATTTTTCTGAAGAAATGTTTTTTTATTGATTTCTTTTAAATTATTTTTGGCGGGGTCAAAAACCAAAGTTTTCACAAATCCGAAAGTCAATTTTGTAGCCCTTGCCATTTGCTATTTTCTGACATTTTGTATTGCATTTTTCTCAAAATATAGAATTTGCATGCTCTCTTAACCCGCGCACTGCAGGGGCTTTGCGCCCAACACGAACTGCAGGGGGGGTTGATTTCCGCCCCCCCCCCTGAGATCTCGAAAACTACGCAACGTAGCGAGAAGCGGAAAAGGCATTTGATAGCTTCATACATGTTCTATCGAAAGTATTTAGTGTTTTTTAAGTCAGGTCAAAATTGAGGTCACCAGAGGTCATCAAAGGTCAAATTTTCCAGTTTTTCCTGTTTTAGGACATCGCTCCAAAAATTCCCATATATCTCAGAAACGATGATAGTTAGAAACAAACGTAAAAAAGCAATCGCCAGTCAGTGAAATTTGTAATCGCTAAGATGTCCTCATATTTGATCTCAGGTCAATATTTGAGGCTCCAGAGGTCAAAAAGAAAGAAAAAAATCAGTTTTTTTGCTAAATCGTGTTTTGCTATTAACTTTTTACTTAATCAAGATAACGGAGAACTGTTTACGCCATTGTGTTTATCTTGTCAAGGCGCTTTGAATGATATATATGCAGGGGCGCAGCCAGACCTTCAGAAAGGGGGGCAAGCACCTGGGAGAGGCCCCCACCCCCAAAAAATACCCCTGGATATGAAAAACTCTACGGATTTCGGCCACTTTATTTTGTGAGGCCCCCTTTTTAGCATTTCTTTTCTCGTCTACTTTTGATGAGCTGGATTGGACCAGGACCCTCAGTAGGCATTGAACTGAGCGCATTACTAATTTGTATTGTTACGTACAGGAGAGAAAACATATCTTAGCCATGACAACAGGTGGGGGTCGGCTTTTGAGTTTGGGGCGGCTGAAATGACGAAAAAATGTACCCCCATTTTGATACGCGTATTTAAGCCTTTGCAGCATTTTTAATGTGTATTTTCATGTTATAGTAGGTAGGTATGTACTTGTTAGTTAGCGCCGCGAAGCGGCGCGAAATTTTTACGGTTTTGCCTGATAAAACCCAGAAATATAGGCGGTGTGCTTTGTAGAGGATAATAAGCTAAACATGATATTCATGCAATTCAGCGTTACGACGAACCGATGACGATGACTATGGCTTCGTTATGACGGTGACTACCGATGTGACGCCGCGAAGCGGCGTGAAAATGTGAATTTTAGGTCCTGGAAAACGAAATGTTAATATTGGAACCAGACCGTGAGGTGAGATGGCTTGGGGAGATGGTCCTGACCTGTTTCGACTATTAGCTCTTCGGTCCAGCAAATTGTGCACCGCTGGAGCAGCTTCCGGGTGCCGATCTCCTCGTCTTTTCGTTCGCGTCGCCTTTTTCGGAACTCGGCAAACTAGCTAAACATGTTGCCTGCGTGAAACTTAGAAGTGAATATTTTATGAAGGGAATGGGCCCTGGGGCCAGCAATTACCGCCAAAGAGAGCCTCTGCCAGACACTTAATGCAATTCTTTTTCCCATTTTCCAAATTTGTATAAGCAATTGCGAAACTTGTGTCATGCCTAGCTGGATTTTTACTGCACTGCAAAGACAATTTTTACGATAAATTTTTATTTTTTCCCTCAAAAAGTGTGTGTGTGTGTGTGTGTGTGGGGGGGGGGGGGCGACCCTCCACCGCCTTCTAAAAGTGGGGGGAGTTTGCCCAGACCTCCCCCCGACCCTCCCGTCGGCGACGCCCCTGGCTGACAAATATTGCAGCACACACTCCTGAGAGGAAAATTGTTCAATTGTGTTTTACTACCATCACCCCCCCCCCCCCCACACACACACACACACACGAATTCAAAAACGCATCAGATTTATCAAATAACCATTTTGAAACCAAAGAAAACATTGCACCAGGTGGGTCAGAGTACAGCACATTACCGCTCATTATAACCGCGCCGACCACGACTAGCAGGCGCTCCAGCTATAGCAGGCGCTGCAGGCGACGGCTAGAAACCCCTGGGCAGGCTCGAGGGCCCCGTTCACAGACTCAATGGACCTCTGGATAAGCTTGAGAGGGCCCTGAACAGACTCAATGGCCCCTTGGCAAGCCGGGAGGCCCCTAAGCAGACTATAATAGCCCCTGTGCAGGTTCGAGAGGCCCCTGAACAGGATCAATGGACCAATGGGAAAGTTCGAGAGGCCCTTGCACAGACTAATGACCCCTAGGCAGGTTCAAGAGGCCCTTGAACAGACTCAATGGGCCCCTGGGCAAGTTCGAGAGGCCCCTGGGCAGGTTCGAGAGGCCCCTGAACAGACTTAATGGGCCCCTTGGCAAGCTCGGGAGGCCTCTGGACAGGCTCTAATGGCCCCTGGGCAGGTTCGAGAGGCCCCTGAACAGACTCGATGGTCCTCTGGGAAAACTATGATGGGCCCCTGGGCAGGTTCAAGAGGCCCCAAAACAGACTATAATGGGCCCCTGGCCAGGCTCGAGAGGCCCCTGAACATACTCAATGGGCCCCTGGACATGCTCGAGAGGCCACTGGGCAGGTTTGTTGGGCCGTGGGTGGGCTCAATTGGCCCCTGGACAAGTGGACATGCTCTAGAGGCCCCTGGGCAAGTTTTTGGGCCCCTGAGTGGGCTCAATGGGCCCAGGGCATGCTCGAAAGGTCCCTGGGCATGTTTTTGCACCCTTGAGTGGGCTCAATGGGCCCCTGGACATGCTGGATAGGCCCCTGGACAGTTTTTTGGGCCCCTCGGTGGGCTCAATGGGCCCCTGGACATGCCCAAGAGGCCCCCTGGGCCGGCTTCGAAAGCCCTTCAGTGTCTCTGAGGGCCCTTGACATGCACCAGAGGGACCCTTGTCTGGTTTGAGGGCTCCTCTGTGACTTTTTGAAAGCCATTCAGCTAATGCAAATGGTATCTGGGCCAATCTCGGCGGGGCCCCCTGTGACCCGTAAGGGAATGGGGGAGGGGGGCAATTGCCCCCCCCCCCCGGCTGCGCCCCTGTATATATGGTGACCTTGTTAAGTCAACAACTTAACAATTTGACCTAAGGTCAAGGCCAAGCGGTGACCCAAGTAGGGTATGTTGCATATGGGAAGACGTGTCTCGACGAGACAAACACATTGATGTCTGTTTTACTTCTCTATCTTCATTATGTCGAGTTATTGACAAAAAAGTGATGGTGACCTCGCATGACCTCGCATGACCCAATAGGGGTCACTGAACAAAACTTACACTTGGATCATCAAGATTATCCTATAATAACATGATCCAGAAGTAATTGGACTAATACCATGCATATCCTTGAAATAGGAAACATTTGTATATTTCCCCATTGACTTATTATGGGGAGGTTACGAAATTGACCTGACCTTAGGTCACCGATATCAAAATTCCGAGTTATACGAATTGTAAGTACTGATGCCCTAATGACATTCTGTAAGTTTCAACCTGATCGGTGAAAAACTCTGGCTTTGGCACAACTGCAAACATGTTTGGTGGTGGGGTCACTTGACCTGGTCTGATGACCTGACCTGAGATGACCCGAGCATATTTTTTTCTCAAAGTGTGCGCAATTGATGTCCTAACAGGTGTATTAAAACCCGGCGGCGCTGCGCGCCGCCGTTTTTTCGCTATCTTTGAAAAACCTGAGGGGGGGGGGGGGGGGGGGGCGGAAATCACACACCCTGCAGTGCGCGGGTTAAAGTTTAGCTGTTTTTTATTCGCCAAACTCGTGTGTAGTAACGTCACTAAATTCGTGATATCTCGATTTTGTTATCGACAAAATTTATTCATTTATGCACAGAAGACGTAAAATGTGTGTAGGAGAAGGTACCCAAAGTTTAACGTTGATATCGCTATTGGTTTTTGAGCTATTGCGAAAATTTGTCGGGGGAGATATTTGCCCCCCCCCCCCCCCCCCCAGTCATTGGCAGGTTAACATTGCCATTTTACTAAGTAAGGGTTCCAAGTAAGGACTCGGGCCTTCTGGCGGATGCAGACCGGCCCAAAACGTTGGTTTGAGGGGCCGTCCGACAGATTTCCAAAACTCATGAGATTTTTGTCTGTTTTTAGGCCCCTCTGGCCAGTGACGGCGCCCCTCTGGCCAGTGACGGCGCCCCTCTGGTCAGTGACAGCGCCCCTCTGGTCAGTGACGGCGCCCCTCTGGCTAATATCGGCGCCCCTCCTGCTAATGACGGCGCCCCTCCGGCCAGTGACGGCGCCCCTCTGGCCAGTGACGGCGCCCCTCTGGCCAGTGACGGCGCCCCTCTGGCCAGTGACATCACCCCTATAGCCAGTGACGGCGCCCCTCTGGCCAGTGACGGCGCCCCTATGGCCGGTGACGGCGCCCCTCTGGCCGGTGACGGCGCCCCTCTGGCTAGTGTTGGCGCCCCTCTGGCTAGTGTTGGCGCCCCTCTGGCTAGTGTTGGCGCTCCTACTGCTAATGACGGCGCCCCTCTGGTTAGTGACGGCGCCCCTCTGGCCAGTGACGGCGCCTTATGGCCAGTGACGGTGCCCCTCCTGCTAATGACGGCGCCCCTCCGGCCAGTGACTGCGCCCCTCCGGCCAGTGACGGCGCCCCTCCGTCTAATGACGGCGCCCATCTGGCCAGTGACGGCCAGTCACATTTACTCAGTATTGTGTACCTAATTGGCTCCGAATAATGGGCTATGTGATAATAAACTTAAGACACTGTAATGACGGCGCCCCTCTGGCCAGTGACGCCAAATGACCAATGACAGTGAGGCCAGTAAGTGACTCCAAATGACGCTGTTTCAAAATGTTTTTTTTTTGTGTTGTGCTTGTGCTATTACGTTAGCAGTATTATTTGTGTTGACGTCATCATTTGTCGTTCACGTTGTTGTTCACGTCATCACGTTGTTCATGCTCAGTCATTGTTGTGTTCTATGTCGCCATATTGTTTTTTTTAAAGGTAATTGTTTTTCTGTTATTGTCTGCAGGCCGCCAACGTTCAGCCTCCGCAAGCAGGTCGCCGTGATCGACTTCTCGGCTCATATGGGCCGGACTATGCGCGGAACGACGACGGCATTGTGGAGTGAGGACATACCGCTAACCTTTTTATAAATTGTCTTTCTGTCTGTCATCTTTCCTCTATTGCAAAGCGCCGGTATGGTCAGCAATGCACGAGGGATTGAGCTCGCCTATTACATCTCAAAATGCTGTTCATGTCATGTAACTAGCTGTGGTCCTTGGTTGTCCGGTTGTCTTCCAGACTGTCTCTCTGTTGTTTAATGTCGTACAACCAAAGGACATAATGGACGTTTTGATGCCCTACCATTATTACATTTACGCCAGGCATTATACCTCGCTTACATCGTTGTTTCAGAACAGTGCGGTGCTTCAAACGGGTGTCGGACTCCTGCATCGTGACGCCCATCAAGGTGCCAAAAACCTTTCTGCACGTTCGCCCGAGTCTGGCTAAGATCGTGGCGATGCGGAAACGGCGGGGCATCGGCACCAGGACGATCCCCGCCGTTCACCATCGTTCACCAGGACGATCCCCGCCGGTCGAGTGGGCCGTACGGCCATCGGGCTACAGGCCCAGATGAGTCGAAGGAGACTCTCGACAGCAGCTGGGCAGAGCACTCCCGCTTCAACGACAGCGTCCAGTGAAGCTGGAAGCGGGGGGGGGGGGTGGTTCGACCCGGTATGTGGTGATCAGGCACGTTGCCAGGATTTTTCTCAGGAGTGGGGTGGGGGGCACGTCGGTGATAGAAACAAATTTCGCTCCTCAGACATATGTTGGGGGGGGGGGGGTCGTCAGAGAATCTCATTTTAACTAGTGTAAATATATTTTCCTCGGGGGGGGGGGGGGGGGGGGAGGGGGAGGGGCGCAGGGGCGCAGGGGCGCAGGGGCGCAGGGCCCCGGTAGCCACCCCCTTGTCTACGTCCCTGGTGGTGATCAGCATTGCTTCGTGGTGCCAGTGTTGCTGGGTTGAAGCACCGGCTATGACACCTGTACAGTGTACAATGTATATAATATAATACTCATCCAGTACATCATTTGACCATAGAACTTGGTGGCTTGCAATGTGTTTACAGTACGCACATGAAGAGGGAAGAGCGTTTCAATTTACCTATACACAAACCATGTGTAAAGCATGCGGTAGCTTTTCGCGACGCCGGCACTGTCCAACACCTTACGGTGTTGTGCACCTGAAAGACGGGTCGCAGCACGGAACTTGGACGTGGCACGAGAACGAATTTATATATTCAGATATTGCATTCAATCACATAGTATATTGCACTGTACATCCTACTGCTGAGTGTTCCTGGTTCTTCTTGATCTTCTTGTCGATCTGTACGATCTTCTTGTTCCTGGTTCACCACAGGGAATACTCTGTGCGGAAGTATGCACGTTACATTCACAGTATATCCGTACAAAAGGTATTAAATGCCAACAAAGTTGCTTGCGCTCCTAGTCGCACAGACTGCGCAGTCAAGAGCGAACGCACACAGCGCCGCCACCGGGCTATACATCAACTAAATATACATAGGAGTTGCTCCGCGAGACAGGTCCACGATCCGCTGTCGCCACAGCCAGACTGGTTATTGATTCGACTCTGATTGCATCGATTAGAATCGTTCAATCAAAATCCCTGAATCAAAGAAGAATCGATTCACCACCGGATTGTTTTATTCATGAATCGTGATTGAATCAAAACTCGCATAGAAACAAGGCTGTTTAAATCAAAAAGGTTGTGCAATGCTATTTCAATGGTGAGTCTAACATGATTTGATCAAAAAATGTTTTTATTCTTTGAATCGGAAAGAATCATTTCTCAAAATGTGTATCCATGAATGAAACGGTGACTGAATCATTTATATTCCAAAATGAGTCGTGATTGAAACCTTCCAAATACGGTGAATCAATAACCAGTCTGGCCACAGCATCAAATACATCGCTGGCACGGCGCCAGCGACGTGCCGCCCGTAACATCCTCCACACAAGAAGAGCGGTTGACTACTCTCGAACGAAACTTAAACTGCTGACACACAGTCACACACAAAGATGAATTCCTAACTTCCTTCCTTACATGTCGTCTCAAAACAAAAACTTCAACTAGGCCAGGCACAGGCACGTAGCCAGGATTTCGTCCAGGGGGGGGGGGGGCGCCTCGAAAGAGCCCCTTCCCGAGCGTTGAAAGGGCCCCTTCCCAAGCGTTGAAAGGCCCCCCCCCCCCAAAAAAAAACTCATGAAAAGGCACGTTACAAGGCTGAAAAATGCAGTATGGCAGGTATGGCATGGGCCATATCAACGTTTAGGAGCTGGAGTTAGCAAACTGCCACATCAACTTTGGAACCAGCGACACGAATTTGGAATCAGCTATACCAACTTGCAATGGCGCGAAAATTTTGAGTATTATGCCCTGGGTTGCTTTCTCATCAATGCGTCGCATTGCGTATGGTGCGGACCTCTAAATTTGCTATATTGTGCGTTTAAAAGTGCGGGGAAAAGTGTTAAAGTGAACTATTTTGCCCAATAATATAGGAAAGTAGCAACATAACACATAAATTCGCCGAGAAACTGACCGATTTTTTCCTATCCCGCATATAATTGAATTTGTAGTTAAATTGCGCCACGGAGCGGCGCGAAAATTTTGAGTTTTATTCCCTGTACAACTGTATTCTTACTGTTGAAAGGCCCAAGGTCCCTTCAGATCGTCTAGGGGCCCCTCTGACCTTTTCTACGCCCTTCCGACCTGTTCAGGGACTCATCTGGGATCTGCGAAGCGAAAAGACATGATGTGGAGTGGGTGATAGATATATATAATACTAAGAGGGCTTACTATACAGGAAAAAATAAAATCGGATCTTTCGGGTATATTGTAGCACCCTGACGAAGGGTGTTACAATATACCCGAAAGCTCCGCTTTTAATATTTGTATTGTGGAGTAAGTCCTCTTTGTATTTAATCTTCATCTGGGATCTCTACGTCCTTTGACGCTTCCGGTCTCACCAGAGACTCCTCAGACCTTCCAAGAAGCCCCTCTTGTGTGTCAAGGGGCCCATTCGGCCTGTTCAGAGGTCCTTCCGACCTGGCCAGCGACTGCACTGGCTGCTTTGTCGCCCTGCCGACATGCTCAGGGGCAGGGGCGGCGGATTGCGGGGCGCGGGGTACCCAAAATCCCCCCTCAAATGAAAATCCTGGGGAGGGGAAGGGTCATGTTGCCCCCAGATTGAGCAAGCTAAAATCTGGGGGGGGGGGGGGGCAAAACTACCCTTTGCCCCCCAGGATTTTCGACTGTGGGAAATTTTGGATACCTTGCCCCCGCAATCCGCCGCTCCTGCTCAGGGGCCCCTCCGACCTGCCCAGGGGCCCCTCCAGTCTGGCTAGGAACTCATCCGGCATGTTCAAGGGGCCTTCCGACCGGCCCAGGGACCCTTTCGATCTAGCCAGGGGCCCCTCTGACTTGCCCAGGAGCCCTTCCTATCAGCCCAGCGACTCTTCTGGTAGGCCTGCGCTGGCTGCTTTGTTGCCCTGCCGACATGCTCAATGGGCCCTCCGACCTGCCCTGGAGCCCCTCCGTGCTGGCCAGGGGCCACTTCGGCATGTTCAGGGGCTCTTCTTACCCGCCCAGGGGTTCTTTCGGTCTGGGCATGGGCCCCTCCGATCTGCGCAGGGGCCCTTTTAACTTTACAGGGGCCCTCTGGTCTCTCCAGGGGCCCTTTAACCTTCTAAGGGACCCTTCCGACCTAGCAAGGGACTGCGATGGCTGCTTTGTCGCCTTGCGACATGCTCCGAGGGCCCTCCGACCTGCCCTGGGGCCCCTCCGTGCTGGCTAGGGGCTCATTCGGCATGTTCAGGGGCCCTTCTGACCCACCTAGGTGCCCTTTCGGTCTGGTCAGGGCCCCTCTGAACTGCACAGGGGCCCTCTGGTCTGTCCAGGAGCCCTCCAACCTGCTCAGGGGCCCCTATGACTTGGCAAAGGACTGCGCTGGCCGCTTTGTCGCCCTGTCGACATGCTCAGGGGCCTCTCAACCTGCCCAGGGGCCCCTCTGTGCTGGCTATGGGCCAATTCGACGTGTTCAGGGGGCCCATTCGACGTGTTCAGGGGGCCCATTCGACGTGCTCAGGGGGGCCTCTGACCCGCTCAGTGGCCCTTTCGGTCTGACCAGGGGCCCCTCTGACATGCACAGGGCTCTCTTGAACGTCCAAGGGGCCCTCTGGTCTTCCAGAGAGGGCCCTGGTGGCCCTAAATGGCCTCTGAAGTCCTCTAAACTCTCTAAAGACCACGCTTCGTGTAGTAAAGAGCCTATGATACCACGCTTCGCGCGGTCTCGGCCCTTTTCGGCGCGCGCCGAAAAGGGGCCTCCAGGGGGGGGGGGGGGGGGGCGGACGCCCCGCCGCCCTCCCCTTGGCTACGTGCCTGGCCAGGCACACAGCACATGAACACAACCAAATTACGCAAACTTCACGGCGAGTAGCGGGGGGAGGGAGGGGGCAGGCTCGACTGCCTACCGCCACAGGAAACCTACACTGATTCGTCTGCGCTGTCATCAAGCATCACATTAACGTCTTAGTTGTATTTGCAATCAATGAGAATGCAATGCGAGTTCCGAAAAAACAGACGTTTCGACAAACATTTATAAATATTTAAATTATAAAGATATTTAAGTCAAGCAATCACAATCTGCTTCATGCAAACCTGGTGCCGATTGTGATTGCTTGACTTAAATATCTTTATAATTTAAAATGTATAATTAGCACTGACGAAGACGCTCTGTTTGTCGAAACGTCTGGTTTTTATGAACTTTCATTTCATCGTCATTGATTGCGAATACAATGATCATGTCTGATACATTACCGTCTAAGTCAGCTACACTTGACACGGTGCTACATCCGTCCGGGGTTCAGCTCACACTGACTGGGTGCTCTATCTATATATCTATGTTAAATGTTAAATCAATGCTAAATGCCAGACTAGGACACCCTACAGGACACCCTACAGCACGCTGTCTTGAAGTTCTCCAAACCCCCGGTACTGGCCCCTGGGGTCGAGCCACTTGCGTCGGATGGCCATGATTGGAGGTGGAGGTGGGGGATCCGTGCCTGCGGTGGTACCGGCCAAGCTGGCCTCCACCTCCCACGCGAGGGCCGGGTACCGCACCAATATGTCCTTGGGGACTGTGAAGGTGCGCTGCGTGGCCTCTAGCTGTGACACAAGGTCCTGATGACACAAACATAAAACATGCATAAATGCTTATTCCATCTTCCCGTGAAGGGCTGCAGACAAGCATGTTGATACAATGTTCAAATGGCAGTCTATAGGATTGCTGAAGTGTTGTCCATTTATTCATTAAAAAAATACATCTTGCAGAATTTTATATTATTACTAAACCAATAAAGCTTGAACCTAAAGGGCCAAAATATTATATGGAAGTATTGATAGTGCATATGACAACCATGCATGACAACGTTTTACTGGATTGAAGACCATTCTTGCTTGCAAATGAAGAAACACATACATTCCATTGAATAACATGTTGCATGTGTTTTTCCCATTTGTGTGGCAGCATTGCAAACTTCACATACTTTGTGAATTGTGATGGCAACACATCTTGTCCATGAGCACATATAATGAGACTGCTCCAGGCTCCTGCATCCTGGGCTAGGCTCAAAATCACTGTGTGATCATGAACAACAAATATTGGCAGAAAAACAAAACAAAAACATTGCACACATCAGTCATAGTAACAATTACGAGCTGACATGCTAAGCTCGTTGATGAAGCGAAATGGTAAATCTTTGACAATAGAAATCATAATGAAACATAATAGATGAGTAACTAAAGTTTCTAACTACAAGAAGAGATAAAGAGCAACAAATAAATATGCTACATGCTCACTCACTCAGGCTCCTAGAATTGCTTTGGAGCTGGGGTGCAGAGTGGAAATTTCTGACTAAAAATAAGTATAAAGAGTGGAAAATTAAACCAAAAAGCATATGTACCAGGCTTTATCACCCAATTACCTGCTCACCAAAATTAGTTATTATCTATGCCAATGCTTACCAGTCTTTCCATCCACAAGCTGTCCCTATAATTACATCCATAAATCAGTATCAGGTTTCCAATTATTTAATGCATTGTAAAATAAGGAGTGGAAAATTCACAGTAAAACTCAGGAAAAAGAGTGGAAAAACAGTATCCATAGGGTGTCATTTTCCACCCAAATTTCCCAATGCTAGGATACTTCACTTGTGGGCGCTTCGCTCCCCTGCTTCTCTTCATGCAGCTTTTGGTTGTACCTAAAATGGATATGTAAGGTAGTCAGAAATATCAGGAATATCATATATCAGGAAACATTGATAATCAGTTGGACAAATTACCAAAATTTGAAGTGCAAATTTGCATGCAAGAAATAAGATTAAAAAACATCCACACTAACATGTACCCAGGGGCGTAGGAACTATATTCAAGTTGGGGGGGGGGGGGGGGGGGGGCAGGAGGCATTCTGAAGTCGATTCTTTCCATGCAACGCCCATAGGCGTAATGTTAAAATCAAAAATGTTGGGGGGGGGGGGGGGGGGGGGGGGGGGCGGCTGCCCCCCTGGCTCCTACGCCTATGCATGTACCTATGTTACATCCATGTAAGGATACATGTAAGGATATAATATTTTGTCACAGCTTTCTAGCAGTTGTTGTTGTTGTTGGGTTAGGGCTCCTTCTAGCGGACATTTCATGCTATCTCATTATTGATATCAACACACCAAAGCTCTGGTGCTTTACTGCATGTATTGTATATGCTCAGCTGTGATGGGTACACATTTAATGTGAACTGTGTAAGGGCCATTTTGGTGAAAGAACCAGGTATGACAAGGAAGGATACATAGGTATAGGTGATTCTTGAGTACATTATTAGTATGCTTCACATGATAATAATAAAAAGGAAACCATGTACAGGCAGGCCTTGACAAGACTGCTACAGACTGATCAAGCAACCTCATCCTATCCACTCATACCGTAAGACTCACAAAACATTGCTTCACTTTAGGATAATTGATAACTGGTAACTGGTCCAGGCAGAGTTGAAGATACCAAATTTTGTTGTGTGGTATATGAGACATCTAGTTATCCAGTATGTACCTACAAATGCGAATAAATAGTTCAGAGCAAACAGTTGTAGAGCATAAAACGTTTTGTTTTGTTCTGTTTTATTTTATATTGACGTCTCCACTATCGTCTCTGGTAACGCGTCATATTTTGGTTACAAGTACGCCGTTATTGTATGCAATTGCTTCCATATCCAAGCTACCATATGCATGACGTCATACATTGTCCTGAAGTTTTGTATGGCCATGAAGGGGAAAAGAGAAACATGTCCATTTCTCAACGGATATCAATCTATCGTCCAAACAAATGTCATATTCGTGATTTTCAGCTCAATATACCCCGTATAGCCAATTTTTAAGACATTTTTCAAGGTGACCTATTCCCTTTAACCCGCGCACTGCAGGGGGGGGGGGGATTTCCGCCCCCCCCTCAGGTTTTTCGTAGATAGCGAAAAAACGGTGGCGCGCATCACCGCTGAGTTTTGGCACACCTGTTAGGACGTCAATTGCGCACACTTTGAAAAAACAAATGAATCTCGGGTCATCTCAGGTCAGGTGACCAGACCAGGTCAGGTCACCAGACCAGGTCAGGTCACCAGACCAGGTCAAGTGACCCCACCTCCAAAAACGTTTGCAGTTGTGCCAAAGCCAGAGTTTCTCACCGATTAGTTTGGAACTTACAGGGTGTCATGAGGGAATAAGTACGTACAATTCGTATGTCTCGGAATTTTGATATCGGTGACCTAAGGTCAGGTCAATTTCGTGACCTCCCCATAATAAGTCAATGGGGAAATATTCAAATGTTTCCTATTTCAAGGATATGCATGATATTAGTCCAATTACTTCTGGATCATGTTATTATAGGATATTCTTGATGATCCAGGTGTAAGTTTTGTTCAGTGACCCCTATGTGGTCATTTGAGGTCATCCGAGGTTACCATCACTGTTTTGTCAATAACTCGCGACATAATGAAGATAGAGAAGTAAAACCGACATCAATGTGTTTGTCTCGTCGAGACACGTCTCCCTATATGCAACATGACCTACTTGGGTCTTGACCTCAGGTCAAGGTCATGTGACCTGAAGTCAAATTTTGAAGTTGACTTAATACGGATACCATGTATATCATTCAAAGCGCCTTGACGAGAAAAACACAATGGCGTAAACAGTTTTCCGTTATCTTTATTAGGTAAAGAGTTATTAGCGAAAAACGTTTTTTTTTTGCAAAAAAACATCGTTTTTTCTCTTTTTTGACCTCTGGAGCCTCAAATATTGACATGAGTTAAATTTGAGGACACCATGTCGATTGCAAATGTCAATGGCTGGCGATTGCTATTTTCCGTTTGTTTCTAGCTAGCATAGTTTCCGAGATATATTGGCATTTCTGGAGCGAAGTCCTAAAACAGGACAAAACTGGAAAATGTGACCTTTGATGACCTCTGGTGACCTCAATTTTGACCTGACCTAAAAAAATACTGAATACTTTCGATAGAACTTGTATCAAGCTATCAAACGCCGTTTTCCGGCTGTCGCTAGGCGCTATGTTGCGTAGTTTTCGAGATTTCAGGGGGGCGGAAATCAACCCCCCTGCAGTTGGTGTTCGGCGCAAACCCCCTGCAGTGCGCGGGTTAATGAATAAATGTAATCACACGGCTAACCAGTTCACCAATCGTTTGGGCTCGTATATCCGACCCGACTGGTGACGCCTAAACTGTGGATTGTCATGTCTTACCTCCAACTGTGTGCTGTGTTACAGGTCCAGTCGGTTCGTATATCCGACCCGACTGGTGACGCCTAAACTGTGGATTGTCATGGCTTACCTCCAGCTGTGTGCTGTGTTACAGGTCCAGTCGGCTCGTATATCCGACCCGACTGGTGACGCCTAAACTGTGGATTGTCATGGCTTACCTCCAGCTGTGTGCTGTGTTACAGGTCCAGTCGGCTCGTATATCCGACCCGACTGGTGACGCCTAAACTGTGGATTGTCATGGCTTACCTCCAGCTGTGTGCTGTGTTACAGGTCCAGTCGGCTCGTATATCCGACCCGACTGGTGACGCCTAAACTGTGGATTGTCATGTCTTACCTCCAACTGTGTGCTGTGTTACAGGTCCAGTCGGTTCGTATATCCGACCCGACTGGTGACGCCTAAACTGTGGATTGTCATGGCTTACCTCCAGCTGTGTGCTGTGTTACAGGTCCAGTCGGCTCGTATATCCGACCCGACTGGTGACGCCTAAACTGTGGATTGTCATGGCTTACCTCCAGCTGTGTGCTGTGTTACAGGTCCAGTCGGCTCGTATATCCGACCCGACTGGTGACGCCTAAACTGTGGATTGTCATGGCTTACCTCCAGCTGTGTGCTGTGTTACAGGTCCAGTCGGCTCGTATATCCGACCCGACTGGTGACGCCTAAACTTTGGATTGTCATGGCTTACCTCCAGCTGTGTGCTGTGTTACAGGTCCAGTCGGCTCGTATATCCGACCCGACTGGTGACGCCTAAACTGTGGATTGTCATGGCTTACCTCCAGCTGTGTGCTGTGTTACAGGTCCAGTCGGCTCGTATATCCGACCCGACTGGTGACGCCTAAACTGTGGATTGTCATGGCTTACCTCCAGCTGTGTGCTGTGTTACAGGTCCAGTCGGCTCGTATATCCGAACCGACTGGTGACGCCTAAACTGTGGATTGTCATGGCTTACCTCCAGCTGTGTGCTGTGTTACAGGTCCAGTCGGCTCGTATATCCGACCCGACTGGTGACGCCTAAACTGTGGATTGTCATGGCTTACCTCCAGCTGTGTGCTGTGTTACAGGTCCAGTCGGCTCGTATATCCGAACCGACTGGTGACGCCTAAACTGTGGATTGGCATGGCTTACCTCCAGCTGTGTGCTGTGTTACAGGGGCTGCTCAATGGCAAGATAATTTCATACGTCTGTGAATCTACAAAGGAGAGTGTTCGCCAATGGCAAACCATGTTTGAGGACCTGACCAAGTGCAGTCTCTGCCAGTCGAACAGCAACAAAGGAACATCCTATGTCATTTGTAGGGTAGGTATGATATGCGACATTAGACCGTCCCTTACAGATGTCAAGTCTTAAATGTTAAGGTTGCCGAATGTTTCTGATTAATTTTGATGTGCTGAGTTCGAAAATGCAGGAATTTGTATTCTACGGAAAATAGTATCGGCAGTTATTTGCTTTTGAAGTTTGACGCAAAATGGCCTCCAGGCGTTGAAGTCTCCAGGGCGTTGCACTGAGGGGATGCTCCATGTATAGACATAAGTACTCGCATCTAGCTGAAAGGTGGTTAACTTCTAGTAAAAGATCAGTATAGCTGACAATAAGAGAGGAAAATGGCCTATGTTGTGTACTTTACAGGTTCACGAATCAACCAAAAATGCGAAAATTTGGATTAAATGAGTATAACACCGGTGATTGTTCATTTGTTTTCATTTGTATTATATGCATTATGCATGTTCAGAAAACGCGTACTTTGATGCTACCGGCCACAGTTTGAGTTTGTTAAACTCTGTGCAAAAGAAACTAGCATTCCTCGTGAATCGCTGGATGGATATATTATATTCAGGCATGTCTGTTGACAGTACGTCAAACAGCAACACGCTAACGGCACTAAAGATCACGTTACGGGACCACATATCATGTTAACGGAGAAGAGCATGCAGGCAAGGTTCTGGTAGGGGTTTCACAGCTTTCTGGTGCTCATCTTTCTGAGCGACCCCTTATTCTCCTTCCCTCTCCTATCCGCTCTAATTTCCTCGCTGCCAGTGGTCGGCCACGGCCACGTACTCAGCCCGTACGCTGTGTATTATACACTGCGATCTAGACTCTGCGCTGCTGGGTCGTTCACGCAGGTCAAGTCTTTGGCAAACGACTGGCACTCTGCATATGTTGGGCTGGTGCGTCGCGTGGATACAACATGTTTCAGCCAGTCGACATCACGCTATAAATGATATAATTCCAGGTAAATGGGCGCACATTGACCTGAGGAGTCGGCGCGCCTTTAACCCCAATAAACAAACAAGAATGGCAGCAAACTCTTCATCCGTAAAGGATGCGAAGCTCGACCGACCGCTCTCTAGAGGTCATCGATTTGCGTTATCGCTGAGGCCAATATATTTTTGGATCTGTTCGGCGGTTGCAAAGGTCTCCAGCTTTGTCGCCGCCAGCAGCACATTTGCTATTTCTCATTTTTCGCCGTCGCACAGGCACAAGTCGCTTGGGAGACTGAAAACTACTGGCAGTTAAGTCCCGTCAAGTCTATCACTGGTAGGCTGGTGTTGGGAATAAGTCCGTGTGGTTGCTGTCTGGTGGTGGGAATAAGTCCGTGTGGTTGCTGTCTGGTGGTGAGAATGAGTCAGTGTGGTTGCTGTCTGGTGTTGAGAATGAGTCCGTGTGGTTGCTGTCTGGTGTTGATAAGTCCGTGTGGTTGCTGTCTGGTGGTGAGAATAAGTCCGTGTGGTTGCTGTCTGGTGGTGGGAATAAGTCAGTGTGGTTGCTGTCTGGTGTTGAGAATAAGTCAGTGTGGTTGCTGTCTGGTGTTGAGAATGAGTCAGTGTGGTTGCTGTCTGGTGTTGATAAGTCCGTGTGGTTGCTGTCTGGTGGTGAGAATAAGTCCGTGTGGTTGCTGTCTGGTGGTGGGAATAAGTCAGTGTGGTTGCTGTCTGGTGGTGGGAATGAGTCCGTGGGGTTGTTGTCTGGTGGTGATAATAAGTCCGTGTGGTTGCTGTCTGGTGGTGGGAATAAGTCCGTGTGGTTGCTGTCTGGTGTTGATAAGTCCGTGTGGTTGCTGTCTGGTGGTGGGAATGAGTCCGTGTGGTTGCTGTCTGGTGGTGAGAATAAGTCAGTGTGGTTGCTGTCTGGTGGTGAGGATATGTCCGTGTGGTTGCTGTCTGGTGGTGAGAATAAGTCCGTGTGGTTGCTGTCTGGTGGTGGGAATGAGTCCGTGTGGTTGCTTTCTGGTGGTGGGAATAAGTCAGTGTGGTTGCTGTCTGGTGTTGATAAGTCCATGTGGTTGCTGTCTGGTGGTGATAATAAGTCCGTGTGGTTGCTGTCTGGTGGTGAGGATATGTCAGTGTGGTTGCTGTCTGGTGGTGAGAATAAGTCAGTGTGGTTGCTGTCTGGTGGTGGGAATAAGTCCGTGTGGTTGCTGTGAGGATATGTCAGTGTGGTTGCTGTCTGGTGTTGAGAATAAGTCAGTGTGGTTGCTGTCTGGTGGTGCGAATAAGTCTGTGTGGTTGCTGTCTGGTGGTGAGGATATGTCCGTGTGGTTGCTGTCTGGTGGTGAGAATAAGTCCGTGTGGTTGCTGTCTGGTGGTGGGAATGAGTCCGTGTGGTTGCTGTCTGGTGGTGGGAATAAGTCAGTGTGGTTGCTGTCTGGTGTTGATAAGTCCATGTGGTTGCTGTCTGGTGGTGATAATAAGTCCGTGTGGTTGCTGTCTGGTGGTGAGGATATGTCAGTGTGGCTGCTGTCTGGTGGTGAGAATAAGTCAGTGTGGTTGCTGTCTGGTGTTGAGAATAAGTCAGTGTGGTTGCTGTCTGGTGTTGAGAATAAGTCAGTGTGGTTGCTGTCTGGTGGTGAGAATAAGTCAGTGTGGTTGCTGTCTGGTGGTGAGGATATGTCCGTGTGGTTGCTGTCTGGTGGTGAGAATAAGTCCGTGTGGTTGCTGTCTGGTGGTGGGAATGAGTCCGTGTGGTTGCTGTCTGGTGTTGGGAATAAGTCAGTGTGGTTGCTGTCTGGTGGTGAGAATAAGTCAGTGTGGTTGCTGTCTGGTGGTGAGAATTAGTCAGTGTGGTTGCTGTCTGGTGTTGAGAATGAGTCAGTGTGGTTGCTGTCTGGTGGTGATAATAAGTCCGTGTGGTTGCTGTCTGGTGGTGGGAATAAGTCAGTGTGGTTGCTGTCTGGTGTTGAGAATAAGTCAGTGTGGTTGCTGTCTGGTGTTGAGAATAAGTCAGTGTGGTTGCTGTCTGCTGGTGAGAATAAGTCAGTGTGGTTGCTGTCTGGTGGTGATAATAAGTCCGTGTGGTTGCTGTCTGGTGGTGGGAATAAGTCGGTGTGGTTGCTGTCTGGTGGTGAGGATATGTCAGTGTGGTTGCTGTCTGGTGGTGGGAATGAGTCAGTGTGGTTGTTGTCTGGTTGTGAGAATAAGTCAGTGTGGTTCCGTCTGGTGTTGAGAATAAGTCAGTGTGGTTGCTGTCTGGTGGTGGGAATGAGTCAGTGTGGTTGCTGTCTGGTGTTGATAAGTCAGTGTGGTTCTGTCTGGTGTTGAGAATAAGTCCGTGTGGTTGCTGTCTGGTGGTGGGAATAAGTCCGTGTGGTTGCTGTCTGGTGTTGATAAGTCAGTGTGGTTGCTGTCTGGTGGTGGGAATGAGTCAGTGTGGTTGCTGTCTGGTGGTGGGAATAAGTCAGTGTGGTTGCTGTCTGGTGTTGATAAGTCCGTGTGGTTGCTGTCTGGTGGTAGGAATAAGTCAGTGTGGTTGCTGTCTGGTGGCGAGAATAAGTCAGTGTGGTTGCTGTCTGGTGGCGAGAATAAGTCAGTGTGGTTGCTGTCTGGTGGCGAGAATAAGTCAGTGTGGTTGCTGTCTGGTGGTGGGAATGAGTCAGTGTGGTTGCTGTCTTGTGGTGGGAATAAGTCAGTGTGGTTGTTGTCTGGTTGTGGGAATAAGTCAGTGTGGTTGCTCAGACTTTTCAGGCAGCTCGTTGATGTCCCTTGATTTTTGTTTCGCACCGGTACCTATATTGCTGTATTTTCACCGGTACCTATATTCGCATCTCCTCCGTCGTAACCGGTCGCAGAAAGGTGCGGCGG
Source organism: Chirona hameri (assembly GCA_036785665.1). Lineage (NCBI taxonomy): Eukaryota > Metazoa > Arthropoda > Thecostraca > Balanomorpha > Balanidae > Chirona > Chirona hameri. Next base: position 207,285 of record JAXIVJ010000524.1, read on the forward strand.
CAGTCATTGATGTGCGGAGAAAATGATAGGCACTCCTATTCGCGCAGGGCTCGGACATGCCGGTCATTTGCCATCATTGTATCGGCCTGTTCCTCTGGAAGTATGTCGACCTATCAGCACAAGAAGCTTCATTAAAATAGGATAGTCCTAGGTATAAAGGCAGGCATTGCTCATTTGCCTGGTCTTCTTGAACTTAAAGTGTGGAGCTTTACCGTGCAGATGATGCGCGAGTACTGCCGCGGATAAGCTGGGAGACCGGCCACGGCAGCCTGAACTGTCAGTACAACTCCGCACCGACAGCCTGCCGCCAGCTGACTGGTGGTGGTGGTGTTCATCAGTCTCGCAGACGACTGGTGCGACGGCGAGAAAGGAGAAATGGCAGGCCTGTACTGCTGGCGGCGATGAGTATGAAGACCTTCGCAACCACCCAACAGATCCAAAAATCTATTGACCTCAGCGATAATGCAAATAGATGGCTTCTAGAGAGCGGTCGGCTGAGCATCCTTTACGGATGAAGAGAGTTAACTGCAATCAGGGCTGCGGAGTCTGAGTCTGAGTCTGAGTCTGAGTCTGAGTCGGTCGGAGTCTTCAGTTTTGGCCGGAGTCGAAGACGGAGTCGCTAAAATCTGATCGACTCCGACTCCGGCCCGGAGTCGGAGTCGACGTTTTGGGAATTGGCGATTTCTTTGGTCGGTAGAATAATCGTCGGCCTAGGGACATTAGCTTTACATCCCTTTCGAAAGAAAATGAGTGGAAAATGAATCGAGTGGAAAGTTTACTCAACTAGCGGTAGATTTGCGCCTGATGAGGATAGGGCAATAATTTTTACGTCATCTGATGATGATTGGGGCTTTGGACGCACTTACTCTTACGGTCACACGGCGCCCATTTTAACATAATCGTGCTCGTTTCCTCAAGAAGATTCGAATCATACCATGGTGACCAGGTTACCTAATTCAAATTCAAAATTTGACCAGGTCAAGGTAATTTAAGGTCATGTGGTGAACCAGGTATGTCGTGCTGGGGAATGTCGGGCGCGTCTCGACGAGACATACACAGTGGTTCCAGTCTCATGTTCTTATCTTAATTTTATTCCGCCGCCTGCAGACGAGCGCGACTGGGCTGGACGCGCGGCCGGCACGCCGCGCCCGTGCTCGGGCGGCGTAGCATTGTTCTTCATACTGTTAAGAATACAAACAAACGGAACAAAATAGATGGCATTGCAGATATTGCTTAGCATGCGGTTGGAGAACGGATATAGGCCGGAGTCGGAGTTGGAGTCGGTGTCGGAGTCGATTTTGTCATGCCGGAGTCGGAGTTGCTAAAATTATGTCGACTCCGCAGCCCGGCGTCTGCCATTCTTGTTTGTTTATTGGGGTTAAAGGCGCGCCGACTCCTCAGGTCAATGTGCGCCCAGTTAACTGGAATTATATCATTTATAGCGTGATGTCGACTGGCTGAAACATGTTGTATCCACGCGACGCACCAGCCCAACATATGCAGAGTGCCAGTCGTTTGCCAAAGACTTGACCTGCGTGAACGACCCAGCAGCGCAGAGTCTAGATCGCAGTGTATAATACACAGCGTACGGGCTGAGTACGTGGTAGTGGCCGACCACTGGCAGCGAGGAAAAGACGAGATAAATCCCCCCCCCCCCTTCTCACTTCTCACTGTCCAAGACGTCACTGTGTTGCCGGTTGATTGTTGGCTCCGCCATAACCAATTGTTTATATACCATCTGAATATATAAATTGTACCATCTGAATATTATATATATATATATATATATATTATATATATATATATATATATATATATATATATATATATATATATATATATATATTATACCATCTGAATATATATTATACCATCTGAATATATGTCATACCATCTGAATATATATTATACCATCTGAATATATATATATATATATATATATATATATATATATATATATATATATATATATATATATATATATTATACCATCTGAATATATATATATATATATATATATATATATATATATATATATATATATATATATATATATATATATATATATATATATATATATATATATATATATATATATATATATATATATATATATATATATATATATATATATATATATATATATATATATATATATATATATATATATATATATATATATATATATATATATATATATATATATATATATATATATATATATATATATATATATATATATATATATATATATATATATATATATATATATATATATATATATATATATATATATATATATATATATATATATATATATATATATATATATATATATATATATATATATATATATATATATATATATATATATATATATATATATATATATATATATATATATATATATATATATATATATATATATTATACAATCTGAATATATGTATATATTATACCATCTGAATATATATATATATATATATATATATATATATATATATATATATATATATATATATATATATATATATATATATATATATATATATATATATATATATATATATATATATATATATACCATCTGAATGTCCTCTGAATATCGGCGTATCCAGGTACATGATAAGCTGAATCAGATGAGTGGTTATGTATACCTACATGTGGCAGTAGGTCACTGTGCTGCTCCAAAACACGGTTCAGTTGGTGAAGAGCTCCCTGCGCGTGGCTCCCGTTGGCAGTCCCACCTGGTGTGCCAGCACTACTCCCGCCACCATCCGGGCAAGAAGGGCCTCTCTCCGCGGGATACCGGCTGTCCATTCCAGATCAAGACCAGGGTGTGCAAAGTCAAGTTCAACAATCGCGCTCGGAGCAGGTTAGTGCAGCCTGCTCAGAGAGCCGCGCCGTGTACACTGTACAGCCTGCTCAGAGAGCCGCGCCGTGTACACTGTACAGGCTTATCGTGTTCTGAGACAGTCAGGGTGACCCAACACTGGCCACTGTGTGAGGTGTGTGAGGTGAGGTGACTGTGAGGCGGCTTATCGTGTTCTGAGGCAGTCAGGGTGACCCAACACTGGCCACTGTGTGAGGTGTGTGAGGTGAGGTGACTGTGAGGCGGCTTATCGTGTTCTGAGGCAGTCAGGGTGACCCAACACTGGCCACTGTGTGAGGTGTGTGAGGTGAGGTGACTGTGAGGCGGCTTATCGTGTTCTGAGGCAGTCGGGGTGACCCAACACTGGCCACTGTGTGAGGTGTGTGAGGTGAGGTGACTGTGAGGCGGCTTATCGTGTTCTGAGGCAGGCAGGGTGACCCAACACTGGCCACTGTGTGAGGTGTGTGAGGTGAGGTGACTGTGAGGCGGCTTATCGTGTTCTGAGGCAGGCAGGGGAACCCAACACTGGCCACTGTGTGAGGTGTGTGAGGTGAGGTGACTGTGAGGCGGCTTATCGTGTTCTGAGGCAGGCAGGGTGACCCAACACTGGCCACTGTGTGAGGTGTGTGAGGTGAGGTGACTGTGAGGCGGCTTATCGTGTTCTGAGGCAGGCAGGGGAACCCAACACTGGCCACTGTGTGAGGTGTGTGAGGTGAGGTGACTGTGAGGCGGCTTATCGTGTTCTGAGGCAGGCAGGGTGACCCAACACTGGCCACTGTGTGAGGTGTGTGAGGTGAGGTGACTGTGAGGCGGCTTATCGTGTTCTGAGGCAGGCAGGGGAACCCAACACTGGCCAACACAAATAGCGTCATCTCGCTGCTCCGATCCGACCACACGCCGCATGATTGGAAGGTATTTTGAGGAGGCGCTGGCCGAATAAATGGTGGCTGAACACGAATATGACACTAGTCACGCTAAACGTAATCACGTTTTCAAGAATCACCGCACCCAACCGGTTGGGTGCACCCAACCTCACACACCTCACACAGTGGCCAGTGTTGGGTCACCCCGACTGCCTCAGAACACGATAAGCCGCCTCACAGTCACCTCACCTCATAGGCTTAAATGGCAATCACAGCACACACACGCCTTACAGGCAGTATCTCAGAAGCTGAAAGGTAAGGACATGGGGTCACTCTTCACTGGTATGTTTGCCTGTTGATCAACTTACTGTTGGGGTTATACACATTGTTCTCCTATCTCTCACGGTTGGCCCTGACGTCAGGCCAATGAGGTCATAATTGGCCATCTGGCTACCGGCTGTATACCTTTGGTATACTCACCGTATCCCCTCTTTGTATCGCTGTATACCGCTGCTGTACAACGTTCTATACTGCTGTATACCCGCTGTATATCCGCTATATAATGGCTGTACAACCGTTCTATATCCGTTGCACTGGTGCTGTATGCCCATTACACTCTGGCTTTATACGTTGTCATACACCCGCTATGTACCTCGTGTATACCGGCTGTATATCGGTCGTGTGACCGCCGCTGTCTGCTCGCTTTATACGTTGTCATACACCCGCTATGTACCTCGTGTATACCGACTGTATATCGGTCGTGTGACCGCCGCTGTCTGCTCGCTTTATACGTTGTCATACACCCGCTATGTACCTCGTGTATACCGGCTGTATATCGGTCGTGTGACCGCCGCTGTCTGCTCGCTTTATACGTTGTCATACACCCGCTATGTACCTCGTGTATACCGGCTGTATATCGGTCGTGTGATCGCCGCTCTTTCTGTATGTGTCGGTGTGACGCAGGTCTCAGAAGCCGGACGCTGTGTCTGTGTCTGTGTCTGTGTGTCTGTCTATGTGACTGTATGTGTGTGTGTGTGTGTCTGTCTGTGTGTCTGTATCTTTATGTGTGTCTGTCTGTGTGTATGTCTGTGTGTCTGTCTGTCTGTCTGTCTGTGTCTGTCTATGTCTGTCTGTATCTGTCTGTCCGTGTCTGTCTGTCTGTCTGTCTGTGTCTGTCTGTGTCTGTCTGTGTCTGTCTGTGTCTGTCTGTGTCTGTCTGTCTGTCTGTGTCTGTCTGTGCCTGTCTGTGCCTGTCTGTGTCTGTCTGTGTCTGTCTGTGTCTGTCTGTGTCTGTCTGTGTCTGTCTGTGTCTGTCTGTGTCTGTCTGTGTCTGTCTGTGTCTGTCTGTGTCTGTCTGTATCTGTCTGTGTCTGTCTGTGTCTGTCTGTGTCTGTCTGTGTCTGTCTGTGTCTGTCTGTGTCTGTCTGTGTCTGTCTGTGTCTGTCTGTGTCTGTCTGTGTCTGTCTGTGTCTGTCTGTGTC
>JAXIVJ010000525.1:0-27500 GCA_036785665.1 Chirona hameri
TTCTCCGCATTTCCCGTATGGATTTTAAGGCACCCGCTCGCAGCGCCATCTATTGAGCGAAATGCAGTATATGTACTAGGTGCAGTTTTCCGGCTGCGGAGGCCGGCAGAGGGGCTCCACACGTGATGAAATGGAATACAACAGGTTATCTCGGTGGGAACTGGATCTAGAGACAGGACAGGTACCGGACCTCACGTCTGGAGACAGGACGGGCACGGGCCTCACGTCTCGAGACAGGACAGGTACCGGGCCTCAAGTCTTGAGACAGGACAGGTACCGGACCTCACGTCTGGAGACAGGACGGGCACGGGCCTCACGCCTCGAGACAGGACAGGTACCGGGCCTCAAGTCTTGAGACAGGACAGGTACCGGACCTCACGTCTGGAGACAGGACGGGCACGGGCCTCACGTCTCGAGACAGGACAGGTACCGGGCCTCAAGTCTTGAGACAGGACAGGTACCGGACCTCACGTCTGGAGACAGGACGGGCACGGGCCTCACGTCTCGAGACAGGACAGGTACCGGGCCTCAAGTCTTGAGACAGGACAGGTACCGGACCTCACGTCTGGAGACAGGACGGGCACGGGCCTCACGTCTCGAGACAGGACAGGTACCGGGCCTCAAGTCTTGAGACAGGACAGGTACCGGACCTCACGTCTGGAGACAGGACAGGTACCGGCCTCACGTCTGGAGGCAGGACAGCTACGGGCCTCACGCCTGGAGATAGGGTAAGTACCGGACCTCACGTCTGGAGGACAGGACAGGTACCGGACCTCACGTCTGGAGACAGGGTAGGTACCGGACCTCACGTCTGGAGACAGGACAGGTACCGGACCTCACGTCTGGAGACAGGGTAGGTACCGGACCTCACGTCTGGAGACAGGACGGGCACGGGCCTCACGTCTGGAGGCAGGACAGCTACGGCCTCACGCCTGGAGATAGGAAAGGTATCGGGCCTCATGTCTGGACACAGGAAAGGCACCGGGCCTCACATCTGGAGGCAGGGCAGGTACTGGTCCTCACGTATGGAGATAGGACAGTTATCGGGCTCACGTCTGGACACAGGAAAGGCACCGGGCCTCACATCTGGAGGCAGGGCAGGTACTGGACCTCACGTATGGAGATAGGATATGTACCGGGCCTCGTGTCTGAAGACATGACAGGTACCGGGCCTCGTGTCTGAAGACATGACAGGTACTGAGCTTCATGTCTTGAGGGCAGGACAGACCTGGATATAGGACAGGTACCGGACCTCACATCTGGAGGCAGGACAGGTACCGGGACCTCACGTCTGGAGACAGGACAGGTACCGGGCATTCGTGTCTGGAGACAGGGACAGATACCGAGCCCCACGTCTTGAGGCAGGACAGGCCTGGATATAGGACAGGTACCGGACCTCACTTCTGGAAACAGGGCAGGTACCGGACCTCACGTCTGGAGATAGGGCAGGTACCGGGCCTCATGTCTGGAGGCAGGGCAGGTACTGGACCTAACGTCTGGATATAGGACAGGTACTGGGCCTCACGTCTGGAGACAGGACAGGTACCGAGCCTCACGTCTTGAGGCAGGGCAGGCCTGGGTATAGGACAGGTACCGGACCTCACGTCTGGAGACAGGACAGGTACCGGACCTCACGTCTAGAGATAGGGCAGGTACCGGGCCTCGCGTCTGGAGATAGGACAGGTAGCGGACCTCACGTCTGGAGGCAGGACAGGTACAGTGCCCGAAGATAGGACAGGTAACTGTCCTGTCTCAAGGGGGATCAAGCTCATGCAGTCAAATTTGTTTGGCACGCACTCCTCCCACCCACTTTACATCCATTTTCCATGGAGTTAATCTGCTGGTGTTCCATTGCAGTGCGTGTGGAGCCCCTCTGCAGACCTCCGCAGCCGGAAAACTGCACCTAGTACATATACTGCAATTCCGCTCAATAGATGGCGCTGCGAGCGGGTGCCTTAAAATCCTTACGGGAAATGCGGAGAAACAGCTTCAATGTATTGGATAACTTTATGAAAATCACTACGGCTGTCAAACAGCATACGGAGAGTTCGAAAATTATATTAAAAAACACGTAAACAAATTGATTCATGCCCAAATGTACCATATTGATGAAAAAATTGCAAAACTGTCCCTAAAAAGAGGCCGGTTGGCACCTCCAAATTTGATTAAATTTGTATTTTTAAATCATGTAAGTTTGTAATTATATAGCGCATAATATTTGCACTATTAATCTGGTCATGCTCGCAAAAACCTATCTAATGACCGGCCTAATGACGGTGCCATTTAACACTTTGTGTCGATTTGTCGTGAAATGCCCAGCTAGAAAAGAACATTGGATTTTTTTTTTTTAAAACTGAACCTAATTACCCTACTTAATACAAGTAGACGTATTCCCACACAACATGAGCGAGAGAGAGATACATTTTTATTTCATTTTTCGCTTTACACATCGGACGTACATGTTTGCGATTGGCGCACAAGCGCTCACAGGCACTTAAATCAGGCGCCGCTCGCTACCGACAAGTGCATAAGTCCGCACTCTATTCTCAGGTCACTCATGTGATCTATTACAATAAGCTCACACTCTACTCTACAACTATGTCAAGTACAAACTAACTCGCTAGCTCACACTTCTAATCAAAATTAAACTCCTACTCACTATGCATTCGCTCTGATCGGCACACACTACTAAATACATCGGAAGAAAGGTCACAAGATAATTCAATATATACACAGATAGGTACCTAGCTACCTATTCGTCATGGTGAACAGTTAACTGATGCTGACCGCACAGCCACTGGCGTCACATGCCGCGGCCCGCTCTGTGCCTAGCCGCTCAAGTTGGATGTTTTGACTATACTGGAGAACATAGGCACCTATACAAGGAAATTACCTCACGCGCTCCTCTGCCACCCAGTAGCAGTAGGAGACCAAAGGCTGCGACGCTGCGTGTAAAATTATAACCTACGTTGGTTGTGAATCACTCCAAAATAGCGTCAGACGCGCTACTTTCCCTATCCCTACTGCTACCAAAATGCTACCAAATAGAGAAAACACGAACGAGCCAGAAAACCAAGAATTGGTTTATTTCGCAAGAAGTTATTTTTTTCGCAGGCAGTGCCCATTTTTCATCGCCAGTTTCAGCGGATGTTTTTGTTTTGTTTTTTGTGGGGCTAATTTATATTGTCGCCCCTGTCGAGCTTGGAATGGGGGGACTTTTTCCCCTGCCCCCCCCCCCCCCCCCCCCCTCCCCTGGATCCGCCAGTGGCTACAGTTACAGTTTACTCCCTGCTGGCAATATTCCTAATTTAAGTACGTAGAAGCATGTACGAGGCCTGCATTAATACAATAATTTGCCTATTCGAAAGCTTTTCAATTGAGACAGTCGTCGCATAACGTTTTATCACTTGGTGTAGTACGTTGTTGTTACATTAATTAAGTGTTGCATGTTAACCAACAACGACTCTGGCAACGACCGTTTATATGAGATGATTGAAACTCTGATTGAGGTTGATCATAATGAATAAATCGAATAAGATAACCAGTAACCTCATACTAATTAAAAGATATAAAATGCCAAAAGTTATATTGAATATTTCGCCGTTGCGGCTTCTTCAGCAATACATATTTTTTTTTAAAACACATCACAATCAGCGAATCACAGTAAAAGAATCGTAGCACATGCGATGTTTGAAAGGCCACTGACATTTTTCGAGCCTGCTTCTTATGATCTAAGATGATTATCTACATATTATTTATCGATACACGTAACAGATAGGCATGACTAAATATACATTATATACATCAATAGCTTATACGGCAGATTCAGAATATACATATTATATACATATATACATACATACATATATACATATAAACATACATATATACATATATATACACATATATACACAAATACACATATATATACATATACACACATATACATACATACATATACATATACATATACATACATACATATATATATATATATAATATATATATATATATATATATATATAATATATACATATATATAATACAACATATACACTACATATATACATATATATATATATATACATAATACATACATATTATACAATACATATATACATATACTATATATGCATAACATATACATATATAATATACATATATATATATATATATATATATATATATATATATATATATATATATAATATACATATATACATATACATACATACCTACATACATATACATACATACACATACATACATAATATCACATATGCACATATAATATATATACGTAACATATATGACAAAGTACACATTATATACATTATTTGATAGTAATCATTATCGTATAAGTTAGATACCGGACATACATATTTAAACTTATTTACAGGTCAATTTTATGTACAAAATATACATATATAACAGACATCAGACACGTAATACATGTTGTTATGTATAGACGCATGTACACTGACACATCTCGAAACACTTACTTATACAACTATGTTCACCATATATACACATTTCTATATATACACATTATATATACATATATGCACATTTCAACTATGTTCACCATATACATACATTTGGTATGATTATACATCAAACATTTATGTACAAAAACATGTATGAACAAAACAGGCTAAATTAACTCAAGTCGGTCGCACGTTGGGTGATCTAGTCAGTATGAGGGGTCAGGGGCCATGAGAATGTTTGCGTGTTGAGGGTTGGTTTTTGGTCTCGAATGTAGATGGATTCTTTTATTTTTCTGTCAGGGCCGTCCGAAGCGCGAGCAAGAATACATACTTTTAGATTTAGAGATGTCAGAGGGGTGGTTAAATGTTTGTTTTGGTGGATGCCGAATGGTGAGTCCATACGTTTATTTCTAGCATCACCGAGATGCTCGTTGAAACGCTTTCTGATGGCGCGCCTGCTCTCTCCGATATAGAAGGACTGATCACTGAGGACAGAGCGTACAGTCGATCCTGTATATCGTGTTTTTTGAGTGGCATCTTCCCGCGAGCCCTGCGTGGCATGCGTTACAGTGTCTGCCTCCACCTGGACAGGAGGGGTGCTGTGGGCCGACCTGATCAGTTTATTCCCGACTGTTTCTCCCCCCTTCCATGCCACCTGGAAATTGATCCTAACTGTTATTAACTATACCATGTACTTTTTTACACAGTTTATCGTCAACAAAAGGCAGTACAAGTGGTGTTTTTTTCATGTTTTTGTCGCGCTGACGATGTTTCTGTTCCCCCTCCTGTTGTATGTTTGAATCGCCTCTTTTCTTGTTTTCGAAGTATGGCAGGTGGATATCCGTTGGCGCGGAAAAGTCTGTCGATCTTCTCCAGACTGCGGTTTGTGGGGTCTCCCGGTGATGACAGTCTCTCAGTGCCCGCAGAAACTGGGACCTAGCTCGTTTCACTGACATGGGCTGGGCAGAGTCAAAATGGAGGATCACGTTGGCTGACATCGGCTTAATGAAAAGTTCTGTCGTGTACCGTCCTGTCTCTGAGATTTTGACGAGTGTGTCCAGGAAGGAAAGGGTCCCTGTGTTGCCCGTGTGCTCTAGAGTAAACTGAATTGATGGGTGGACGCTGTTAATAAATTCAAAATACTCTAGGAGGCTAGGGAGTCCGTGTGGCCAGACTCCGAAAACGTCATCTATATACCGTAAGTAGAGAGACGGCTGTGCCCTTGTTGTGCTAAGGGAATGCGGATTCTAGGGTATGCATAAAAGCTATGGCCAGCGGCGGTGCTACACGGCTGCCCATGGCTACACCTGTTTGCTGCCTGAAGTATTGTGACCCAAATCGCACAAAGTTCTGCGTCAGACAGTGCTTCAGAAGGAGTTCAATGTCTGCCAGGTCATACCAAATGTGTTTACTTGCTGAGCGTGTTCACGAAGCATGGACATACAGGCCTGGATACCGTCATCCACTGGGATATTGCCATATAGGTTAACTACATCCGCACTGAAGAGTATAGTACCTGGTTCAAAGCCCTCGGGATATTTGTCCTTTACTTTATCTAGGAACTGGGTCGTGTTTTTTAAGTGAGCTGGAACAAAGGGCAGCAGTTGAGTTACCACTCTCTCTAGGATCCAGGTAAGCTTGTCGACAGGGTCGTCACAGGCTGATACAATTGGCCTGAGTGGAATATCGACTTTATGGTCTTTTGGCAGACCGTATAACTCTGCTGTACGAGAGCACTGGGAAAGAATACTCTTGACGACCTTGTCCTCAAGCTTACCATCTAATGACTCATGGATGACACGTTTGGTTATGGCCTCTAGTTTCGGTGTTGGATTTCTCGGTACTACTTCATACTGCTGCGTGATATTCTGCATTTTGGAAACATAGTCATCAGTATTCAGGATAACTAACCCCTTGCATTTATCTGAAAGCTTTACAACGACGTCTGCGTTATGCGATAGGTCCTTCAGCGATTTTAACTGAGCCTGAGAGTAGTTAAGCTCAGGAGATCTATGGTTTTTATAGGCGGCTAAAATCCGACGTTTTACCTGTCGCAGGGCTAGCTCGAGATCCTGCGGCCCACGAGGCGCCTGTGAGCAGTCTCCGTCAGGAAATCGTGGCCGTAGTCGCCCTGACGACTGCTCTGATGGTTCTGGCTGATTAGGTTGGTTAGAGTTTCCCCGATCGTCTTCAGCAGGCGGGGTCGGGGTCGGAGTCGGAGTCGGAGTCGTAGTCGTAGTCGAAGTGGCATCGGGTGACGGTGGCGCTGTCTGTCTTGAGATATGCTCGGACGGATGCGTTTGGGATCTTCGGCTTTCGATATCCACCTTCCATCGGAGAGCATAGTTTCCGCGTTCTATGCCACATTCAGTATCCTTGATGACAGATGCCGTGAGTCGTCGTGCTAGAGCGTACTTGGGGCCATTGGAGAGAAGCTGGGTGAGCTCTGGCGCTAGAGTGATGTCCGACAGATTTTTCAGACGGGAGTCTGGTGGCTGGTCGTCGTCTGCAGGGTGATTCCTGGGTCGTTGTGTTTCTTGCAGCGCATGTGGTATAATGTCCTCTTCTCCGGCTGGTGTGGACACAGTGTCCGGCGTGTCCTCGTGGGAGGTGACGACTGGAGCCTCTGCGCGGCTCTCGGCTTCGACGTCGGGTTCTTCTGAGGTTGCGGCCAGCTGGGCGGTCGGTGACTGTGAGTGTCTGTGATGACTGCTCACAAGATCCCGGAACTTCTTCACCAGAATCTTCCTCCTTTCTTCTACACACATCCAGAAGATACGTTCTGCCTCTTGGTCCACCCACCTGACTACGTCTTGGTTGCCTCTGAGTCCATCCCGATATAGACGTCGCTGTTCTCTTGTCTGGAAAGCTTGTTTCCGGTACGATTCTCTGATCGCTTCATTGAGCATTTCTCTGCAGAATCGTCTCTTCTGATCTTGAAAATGTTGACTTCTTGATGATATTTGGTTAGTTCTTGTCACTATCTGATGTATGAAGCGAGGTATGACGTTGGCCTTTCTACATTGAAGGAGAAATGTGATTCTTTCATTATTGTATGCTGTTTTTTGTGCTAGAGTTAGTCTTTTTGCTAGAGTTTCTCTAAGGTTAACATTAGGTTCTATTGATATGAGATGATTGACAGGACGATCTCAGAGACAGGACGGTACACGACAGAACTTTTCATTAAGCCGATGTCAGCCAACGTGATCCTCCATTTTGACTCTGCCCAGCCCATGTCAGTGAAACGAGCTACAGCTAGGTCCCAGTTTCTGCGGGCACTGAGACTGTCATCACCGGGAGACCCCACAAACCGCAGTCTGGAGAAGATCGACAGACTTTTCCGCGCCAACGGATATCCACCTGCCATACTTCGAAAAACAAGAAAAGAGGCGATTCAAACATACAACAGGAGGGGAACAGACACACATCGTCAGCGCGACAAAAACATGAAAAAAACACCACTTGTACTGCCTTTTGTTGACGATAAACTGTGTAAAAAAGTACATGGTATAGTTAATAACAGTAGGATCAATTTCCAGGTGGCATGGAAGGGGGAGAAACAGTCGGGAATAAACTGATCAGGTCGGCCCACAGCACCCCTCCCTGTCCAGGTGGAGGCAGACACTGTAACGCATGCCACGCAGGGCTCGCGGGAAGATGCCACTCAAAAAACACGATATACAGGATCGACTGTACGCTCTGTCCTCAGGATCAGTCCTGAGAGCAGGCGCGCCATCAGAAAGCGTTTCAACGAGCATCTCGGTGATGCTAGAAATAAACGTATGGACTCACCATTCGGCATCCACCAAAACAAACATTTAACCACCCCTCTGACATCTCTAAATCTAAAAGTATGTATTCTTGCTCGCGCTTCGGACGGCCCTGACAGAAAAATAAAAGAATCCATCTACATTCGAGACCAAAAACCAACCCTCAACACGCAAACATTCTCATGGCCCCTGACCCCTCATACTGACTAGATCACCCAACGTGCGACCGACTTGAGTTAATTTAGCCTGTTTTGTTCATACATGTTTTTGTACATAAATGTTTGATGTATAATCATACCAAATGTATGTATATGGTGAACATAGTTGAAATGTGCATATATGTATATATAATGTGTATATATAGAAATGTGTATGTGTATATATGGTGAACATAGTTGTATAAGTAAGTGTTTCGAGATGTGTCAGTGTACATGCGTCTATACATAACAACATGTATTACGTGTCTGATGTCTGTTATATATGTATATTTTGTACATAAAATTGACCTGTAAATAAGTTTAAATATGTATGTCCGGTATCTAACTTATACGATAATGATTACTATCAAATAATGTATATAATGTGTACTTTGTCATATATGTTACGTATATATATATTTATATGTGCATATGTGTATATGTATGTATGTATGTGTATGTATGTATATGTATGTAGGTATGTATGTATATGTATATATATATATATATATATATATATATATATATATATATATATATATATATATATATATATATATATATGTATATGTATATATGTATATGTGTATGCATATATATATATGTATATGTGTATATGTATGTATATGTATGTATGTATGTATGTATATATATGTATATATATATATGTATATATGTGTGTATATGTATATATATATATGTATATATATATATATATATATATATATATATATATATATATATGTATGTATGTATATGTATATGTATATGTATGTATGTATATGTGTGTATATGTATATATATGTGTATTTATGTGTATATATGTGTATATATATGTATATATGTATGTTTATATGTATATATGTATGTATGTATATATGTATATAATATGTATATTCTGAATCTGCCGTATAAGCTATTGATGTATATAATGTATATTTAGTCATGCCTATCTGTTACGTGTATCGATAAATAATATGTAGATAATCATCTTAGATCATAAGAAGCAGGCTCGAAAAATGTCAGTGGCCTTTCAAACATCGCATGTGCTTACGATTCTTTTACTGTGATTTGCTGATTGTGATTGTGTTTAAAAAATATGTATTGCTGAAGAAGCCGCAACGGCGAAATATTCAATATAACTTTTGGCATTTTATATCTTTTAATTAGTATGAGGTTACTGGTTATCTTATTCGATTTAACGACCGTTTAATACAACCGTGGCACAACTGCGGCATCATACCTATTAAATATTTAATGTCAGGCTATAATAAATGTGTTGGATTAAGACATCATCCAATTACAAATTTTAATATAAAAAATAAACAAAATGTATATGATATGATATGCTGATATGCTAATTTAATTTGTCTACATCTATATTATCTTCATCATGAACATGACTTCGTATTCTCATTAGCACATCGTTTTGCAAATGCCGTTCCCTAGGCCCTATCAACTATTTTTAGAAATGTCTCCTTATGTGGGTGGCCCCTTTCTCTCCCACTACTTTCTCTTTCTCCGACACGTCAACTTCTTACCTTCTTCGGCTTCGCTATAAGGTCAGCGGCGAATCTGCACGACATAGAGGCGATTAAAGCAAACGGACGCACTTTGAATAATTATTAGGCGTGCAATGTGCGCAAGACGACGTTAAAGAGGCATGCAAAACCTACGTGCCATACTTCCTTTACAAGAGGTATAATGGCATTCAGCTGTCAGCTGAGCAGCCCATTAACAATATCGACAAACTCGCAAACACGGTCGACGACAGATTCTTGCGTCACTCTCCGGCGGTAAGATATGGCAGCCGGTGCTTCCATCTGGAGGCACGTCTGCGCGACGGAGTTTTTCGCCGCGCGTCGCAGACTTTTCTCACGTTTTTTGGGGGTGGCGGCGGCGGCGGCGGTGAAAGAGAACGGCTGTCCGCCAGGTCTGCCGACATGTCGCCAAGGCTGCTCGGTAACCCACTGTCGCCGATGTCAGTTTTTCCGCCGCGCCGCCTCTGTAATCGGCTGGCGATGACACAGAAATGGGAGGATGCCGCTGCTGATCAAGGCTCTCTCGTCTCGGAGGCGGCGGGGCTGCGGGATGACGAATGTCGCCAGACGACGGATGTCGTCAGATGACGACGATGACGGCGCGATGACAGCGGTGACGACGCGATGACATCCGAGATCGTCGCCACCGTTGATGGCCGCGATACGCCGACTGCAGCGATGCCCGCCAGCCGGCGGGTATGCTGATTGGTGAACTACTGCGGTGTTTTTGCGCCATAAATTATACTTATCCAGCCGCCCGCCTCCGTGTGCACGCACATAATTGAGATAAATCGCCGCTGCGCCTCCTCAAGTGCCGCTGCCGTCTGCCGTCGCGTAATCCAATAAGACGAAACATACAGCTGGTGAATGTGGAGAAGACAGGAAAAACTCGGCAGCCGTCTTCGCACGCTGATTAGAGAGATGTCTCCCGTCATCAGCTTCATAACCGTTATTGACGAGTGACTTGCACGCGTCAGACCAAGCGAGCGCCGATAAACAAAACACATTGAGCCTGTCACGTGCCGTTACTCCGATGCGAACGCGTCAAACTGTGACGACACCAACAATGCACGATAGGGGGGTACGCAGGTAAGCTGTGTTCCCTGCCGCTCCGGGTGCAGTAACGACCCCCCTGCTCCGCCCCGTCCCCTGATTTGCGCTGTGTTGTGCTGGACGTTTACTGCACCGGGCGCCCGGTACACGGTCGGCGCCGCGCACCGTAACCGGATCAATACCACTAATGAAACGACATTGGCAATGAAAATAACACTGAATTAGTGATAAGGCGGCTATGATTGACGGTAATTGACATGAAGCCTGTCGGACAGACGCGCCTGTCACACGGACTGGAGCTGGGCCGGCAGCGACGCACTTTAACTCGGCCCGTGACGGCCCGTGACGGCCCGTGAAGCAGACAGCCAGTTTGTGTGCGTGCCACTCGTCAGGCCGTTAGCTACGGTCGATGTGAAGATTACTCATCCGTGGTTTGGACAGCCGGTGTCGAAATCTGCAGCTTGCATCGGAAAACGAGCGTGTAATTAGCATAGCACACCAGCAGAATTGAGCCATCGACTGACGCGGCGAGTCATTGAAATACGGCTTCCGGTTGAATCCCCCCCAGGGGTCGGGGGAGCGGTCCCCCAGGGGTCGGGGGAGCGGTCCTCCAGGGGTCGGGGAGCGGGGCATTACTGACCAGACACCCGGCAGACGCCGCCGCCGCCGACCCCCTCTGGCCACCCAGACCCCGCTGATCAGTTTACCCGAGCGCCATAATTGTCTTGCCGTGTCCGATTCCCACCCCTGACGGGCAGCACGGGACCGAAACACACCCGAAAAAAAACGGGCCGTGAACGGCCCTGCGGCCGTAACGTCGTGATGGAGATGTCTGCAGATCGGGGACCACCCTAGCCCGAGGTGCACCTCTGGGGTCAGGGGCAGGCCCCTCCTAACGAGCGGCTGGCGCTGCCGAATTATGAACGAATTTCTCCAAGTTACGACCGCGCCCGTCGTCTCGCCCGGCGGCTATTTTTCAGAACTGGCGGCGCTGTGCGCGTTTTTTGCGCATCCCGCCGTCAATAGCAGAGGCCTGGCGCCTCAATCAGACGCTGGAGTTCATTCGTCACACGACTACGCCGCGCTCACCGCAATTCAGCGCAGCCGCGCCGCGTCCGCCGCCTAGCACCAGAGCCGTCGTGACCAATGGGTTAGGCAGGCTGCGCGGCCTCAGCTACCGCCATCCCTCAGCCCCCGCCGCAGTCGAGGAACATCCAGGTTCACCACGCGACCTGCAGTGCAATGTACGCTGTGTGTGCACTGAGTGCAGTGCGTGAGCTTAGAACCAGGCCACTCGTATACGCTGGCTGTGGGTCGCGACGGGGGGCACCAGCGGGGGGCGCCAGTGGGGGGGGGGGGGCAGCGGGGGTCCGATGCACGCTTTACCAGTGTGTGCGTGTGGCAAATGGCTCTTCGCAACTCCGGACTGCAGTTGCTACCTGTATTGACGAAGGTCGTGCTGTGCTTTTAGCGGCGGGCAGGGGCTCACACAGGGTAGCTCACCCCGAGGCGGTCGGACCGGGACGGTAGCGCGGCACTCTGTCACGTTAATGATCGCCGCAGGCTATTGTGGGTCATTGAGCGGGGGCGGGGGCTGCGACAGGGCACCGATATGTCGCGCCGCCGCACAGTGGGCGAGAACGGCCTTTTAGCGCGACACGGCGGTTCTGCTTCAATTTACGGCATCGGTTTGAACATGTAGCATATTAATCGATAGCTGATGAATCAGGGAGCTCAACATATGCACCTTCTTTTATCTGGGTTTAACTCGGCATTGACCGGGGAGGGGGATGCAAATATTGCCCCCCCCCCCCCCCCCCCTCGTAATATCCGGAACCAATTATCGCAGCGAGACGCGCAAGGCGGGATTCGAAAGCTATCAGTGACTCGCATCTAAAGCATGCTCGAAATTGTGGAATTGAGATCACATATTAGGTCAAAGTCGGGTCAAAGGTCAAAATCGAGGCATTTGAGTTTATGGGCCATACTTTCCATCCAAAGCGTTTGATTGCGACCATGATCACCCAACATGCCCCCAAAGGTATAATACCAGGGCTGCGGAGTCGGAGTCGAAGTCGGAGTCGGCAGTTTTGGCCGGAGTCGGAGTCGCTAAAATCTTACCGACTCCGACTCCGGCCCGGAGTCGGAGTCGACTTTTTGGCAATTAGCGATTACTTTGGTCGGTAGAATAGTCGTCGGCCTAGGGACATTAACTTTACATCCCTTTCGAAAGAAAATGAGTGGAAAATTAATCGAGTAGAAAGTTAACTCAACTGGCGATAAATTTACGCCTAATGAAGATAGGGCAATAATTTTTAGGTCATCTGATGATGATTGGGGCTTTGGACACACCGACTCTTACGGTCACACGGCGCCCATTTTAATATCATCGTGCTCGCTTCGTCAAGGAGATTCGAATCATACCACGGTGACTAGGTTACCTAAGTCAAATTAAAAAATTTACCTGAGGTCAAAGTAATTTAAGTTCATGTGGTGAACCAGGTATGTCGTGCTGCACAATATCGGACGCGTTTCGAGACGAGACACACAGTGGTGCCGGTCTCACGTTCTTATCTCCATTTGATTCCGCCGCCTGCAGGGAGCGCGACTGGGCTGCACGCGCGGCCCGTGCTCGGGCGGCGTAACATTGTTCTCCATACTGTTAATAATTTTAAAAAAAAACGGAAAAAATCGATGGCATTGCAGATATTGCTTAGCATGCGATTGGAGAACGGAATAGGCCGGAGTCAGAGTTGGAGTCGGAGTCGGAGTTGATTTTTTTCAGGCCGGAGTCGGAGACGGAGTCGGAATTGCTAAAATTATGCGGACTCCGCAGCCCTGTATAATACACATCCCGCATGAGCTAAAGTGAGATTCTTGGCAAAGGTCAGGGTCAAGTTCAGGTCACAAAAGGTCACTATGCGCAGAAAATCTACGAAAGTCATGCGACACATGTTTTATGGGCTATTGTACACGTATAATTCGATAGTGATAGTGATTTTACCATCGGACCTTATTTAAAGGGACTGTCCCACCTTTGTGAAAGTTGTCGAATCACACTTAATTGTATATCTACATGTCAGGCGAGGTCAACTGAACATGTTCGTGAACTTTTTTCCCGAAAAAAATTGTTTATCTTGGAAAATATTCAACTTTTAGTTTTAAGCGGAAAGTTGGGTTGGTGACGTCATATGATTTTGTTTTAATAACAGGGAAATCCTTTGTGCTGCCAAATGTATGGCATCATTTTTTGTCGACATCTATTGCGCAGAAACAGCGAACCACCCGGTGTCTAGATTGGCTTAGATTGCGAACCACCCGGGGATCGAGAAATGAAAGACGAAAATATTACAAGGCTGACCTTTAAACAAGTCTACTATCATTACCAGTTGGGTAAAGAGACGACGCTGTCGGTTTAAAGTCCCTTTTCAAATACACATGAGCCTTATTTTTCACAGATGTCAAAATCAAACTCGAATATCTTTTTGATTAGATTATTGTGGTTGTTTTAACTGCCACCATACTTAATTTCAATGCCTAGCCATAACAATGGCTATCTCAACTCAAATATAATGTTAAGGTGGGATAGTCCCTTTAAGTGAAGTTAGTGTCAAGCTCCGCTCAGATCAAGGTCAGGTCACATAAGGCCAAAATTTGAAATTGATAAATATAAATACAAAAGGCATGTTTCTAGACCGGTGTTGTCTCAGAAATACAGTGCTGGCATTTATTTGTCCGTATCTGGTCAATAAAAGCCAAAAACGCAAAAACAAATATGACGTCATGAGTTCCTCTTACTTAGGGTGCCATAAGTCAGTCAAAAACAAAGATATTGCTTTGAAATTTTGCTTGGGTATTGGCCATATGTAGTTCTCCAACATATATTCCGGTTTTTGGAAAATGTTGGAAAAGTTTGATTTTGAGGGCATCTTTTTAAACAAAATATTTGTTTGAATTTTGGGGGGTAAAAAAAAAATGGCGGAAATCCGAGATCGCCATTTT
Source organism: Chirona hameri (assembly GCA_036785665.1). Classification (NCBI taxonomy): domain Eukaryota; kingdom Metazoa; phylum Arthropoda; class Thecostraca; order Balanomorpha; family Balanidae; genus Chirona; species Chirona hameri. The sequence goes on from JAXIVJ010000525.1 coordinate 15,051, forward strand.
GTAGCTTTTGTCATTTGCTATCTTTAGACTTTAATCTTTAAAAATGGCTTTTGTACGGCCAGTTAACTAGGGACAGCAGAGAGCCGGGCATTGTAATGGCGCAGAGTGATGTACACTATAAAATAAGCTTCAAAATAAAAAGCGCAAATATGCGCAAGGTTTCTTTTAATAGGCACAAAGTATAAACTCTTAACGAGTCAGAATAAATGTTTCATCAAAGCGGAGAACCGTGGAATGAAAATTGTAGGATTAACTCAAGTTTTGATTCTGTTGGTCAGCCACTTCAAATAATATACCCCACTTAATGTTATTATATAAAATTGCTAATTCACATGAAAAGGTCATATATAAGTATTTCGGGCTGCGCTGATTATTTGTACTTTCAAGAAAAAATGCCACAAAGCCTCTACGAACCGTTCTTCGCCTCTCACATTAGCATATATCCATGCGATGAGAATGAGGCGCGCCATAGCAATATCGGCGGCCTAACAATAGTGTGTTTGAAGACATGGTGCATACAAATGAACAAATTTATTGGCGAATCGGTGTTAAACGTTCATGCTATGGACATTTTGCTTCAAAATTAGCCGTATAAAATAGTAATGTTTGAAATGTTATTTTTCACCCCATGTCGCGCCAGCAGGCCGTTATCGTCCACTGTGCGTCGGTGCGATTCGGGTAAGGCGGTCCATGACGCTGGGTGGTCGGCGTTAGTGGCGTGACTGATATAATAACTTACCATGGTAAAATAAACGACATTTGTCTGTCGGCAGAGGAGGTACAAGTTCCCGCTGAATGAAGTTGTATGAGCTCACTTCGAATGCCACTTTGAATTTCACTTCGTGCTTTGCAGCTCACTTCGAAGCGAAATTCCTTCAGTCTTTTCAGCTCTGCGGATGATTGAAAGCACATCCGCAACCCTTTGATGAGCTGCACACAATCAGCCCAGACTGATTTGGATTTGCCATGGCTCCATCGATCGATCGCTCGATTCCAACACATATATTTAAATCTGATGTATATTTCTTATGTTTGCCATGGTATGGTTAATGGTACCGAAACTGTGGAAGATTTTGTCTGGATTATGCTTACGTCTATCCGTCTTTCTCGGTGTATTATTATACAATGCATTAACACATTTCTTAATATGCGTCCATTACATTTACATGACATAAAAGCAACTGGTGCAGCATTCTATCAACACTTAACTGGCAGACGGACGAAACTGAGCGTGTATGTATGTGTGCACTTGGTACAATAAGCACTGAGCACACATTCGATCATTCAGCTACTGTGACTGTGTTCTACAGAAGGTCACATTTGCTGTCCACACTGCTCATTGCTCATACAATGGCAAAATAATTGGCAAGTCCGAAACACGCAATCAAGCAATCTTCCAGCGTGAGCCCGTGTATAAAACGTATTGCGTGCTTGTGAGGTTGAGCTCGCATTTCAGCGAAAGGTGTTGCTTGCCGTTCGCGACTTCATTTTAAGCCTCGTACCGCTCGCTAGTGCGCACTTACCCCCGAAAATCCATCGCGTTGCCCTACTGCCTGGCCTTAATGAATGTTAATTTGCATACGACGCACAAAGCGGTGGGTTGAAACACAGGGTGAGTAGTGTAATTCACGACTGCCTGACGTGCGCCAAGTCATAAGTCACCGGCGAATTTCATGGATACTTGGCTGTCCGCTAGGCCGCTCCATTACGTGTACATGGTCGTTAAGATTGCCGGCTGACATGTATTGTGACCACGACTGCAGGCGGCACACAACTGTGGCACGCTGCTCGCCTCCTCGCGAGTCTGTCACTGTGTCTCCACTTCAGCCGCCCCGTTCGCAGTTCATACACCCTCAGTGCCGAGTGCCGCAATCGCCCGGGGAGATAAGCACAAGCACCGCCGCGACAGAGGTGAAAAGGCCATCCCAATCACCCCCACCGCCCATCACCGCTTCCTCTCCACGTCGAGTGGTCCTCCATCGTCCTCTTTCCTCCTTCGCCAATCACGGTGGGTCCTCCAGTCGTTCTGCTTCCCCTGCACCCCGCCCCTGCCATTACCCTGCGGGCATAGTCGCCGGTCGCCTCCCCCTCGGCGCACCACCGTGCCCTGACACAGGCTCACCTATCGACCCCATGGACCGGCCAAAGGCACAACTCGGCGCAGCACGGCACAGCACGGCGCGGCACGGCGCGGCGTGGTCTGTCGTGGTCTGTCGTGGCCTGTCGTAGCCTGTCGTGGCGGGGCCGGAGTGGCGAATCTCGGCATGGTCCGATGATGAATGGCCCGGTATTGTCGGCGTGCATTGTTTACCGGGTAGTAAATCGGCCCCAGCGCCCGCTGGAGGCTCGCGTGACCGCGGCACGTTAGCTGCCGGGCACCAGAGTGGCGTATGGCCGCCGCCGAGCGGTGTGGGGGAGCACTTGATTGGGAACGATGAGGCCGCCTCTGGCTCTGGCGCTGGCGCTGCCCCCGGTGCCCAGGCTGAACGGAGGGAGGCGCAGACATACAGGAAAATCTGATACAGCGCTGACGTCTTTCTTTAGAGAATGGAGTGTCATGTGCATTCCCTCTTTAAATTAACTCTCTTCATTGACTCCATTGAATTAGGTTTCTCCATTATTCTGCTTTACTTTTTGCCAAAACATCTGTAAAACAATAAAACATCTGTAAAACAATGCAAAATTTGGCAATGGTTTTGGCTTGAGGAGTTGCGCCATATTTTCATATACATTTTGCACGATTTAGGGGAGAGAATGGACATCTGATCTGCGTCGGTGAGTACCACAGATGTCCATTGCCCAACCGTACATCGGTGAGAAAGTTCTCACTCTCGCCGACTCACCGGATGTGTAGCTGGTGAGTCGAGCACCATTTGGGCTCAATCAAACGACTGTGAGTAGCGTGCAATGGGCAATGCATGAGCTGAAATCCAATGAATATATGCATGTCTTCGCTGATGAATGCGGCTATTTAAATGAGCGTTAAGTCGTGTAATTTGACTGAGCAGGCGGCGACACATTTAAACGATTTTCTCCGGCTGTCTCACTTCTCGGCAAAGAGTAGCTGCTGACCGATTATCCCTGGTTGTGATGCTAATTTGACTCTCTCAATGGTCTTTTTCCGACTGTTTTGCAAACGATGTTGTTCTGCAAGGTTTTTAAACAACTATTCGTCACAAGTTGAAAAGTCATTTATTTTACATAACAGGAGAAAAACACGTTAAAAATAATTATTTTGAGCACTTTTGTCTCTTCAGCCCTTTTGTCGTGTTGCGACGGGGTTCGTTGGTTCTACGGTAGGACACCCATGCCTACAATATTGCAGACTTACCTGCAATAATGGACAGATAAAATTAATATACAATCTTATCTATGAATTTGAAAGGTTTTCTCATGACAAGAGAAGAAACAAATCTTTGGATAATTCGTTGTGTCGTACATATGCTCAGCTGCTTATCACTCATCCCAGTGCCGGTGTAGCTCAGCTTTGCCGTGTTTCATTGGTGCACCCGTCTATGCCAGTGGTAGTTCAGCTCAGTCATACCGTGTTTCATTGGTGCACCCGTCTATGCCAGTGGTGGTTCAGCTCAGTCATGCCGTGTTTCGTTGGTGCACCCGTCTATGCCAGTGGTGGTTCAGCTCAGTCATACCGTGTTTCATTGGTGCACCCGTCTATGCCAGTGGTGTTTCATTGGTACACCCGTCTATGCCAGTGGTGGTTCAGCTCAGTCATACCGTGTTTCATTGGTGCACCCGTCTATGCCAGTGGTGGTTCAGCTCTGTCATACCGTGTTTAATTGGTGCACCCGTCTATGCCGGTGGTGGTTCAGCTCAGTCATACCGTGTTTAATTGGTGCACCCGTCTATGCCAGTGGTGGTTCAGCTCAGTCATACCGTGTTTCATTGGTGCACCCGTCTATGCCAGTGGTGGTTCAGCTCAGTCATACCGTGTTTAATTGGTGCACCCGTCTATGCCAGTGGTGGTTCAGCTCTGTCATGCCGTGTTTCATTGGTGCACCCGTCTATGCCAGTGGTGGTTCAGCTCTGTCATACCGTGTTTCATTGGTGCACCCGTCTATGCCAGTGGTGGTTCATTGGTGCACCCGTCTATGCCAGTGGTGTTTCATTGGTGCACCCGTCTATGCCAGTGGTGGTTCAGCTCTGTCATACCGTGTTTCATTGGTGCACCCGTCTATGCCAGTGGTGGTTCATTGGTGCACCCGTCTATGCCAGTGGTGTTTCATTGGTGCACCCGTCTATGCCAGTGGTGGTTCATTGGTGCACCCGTCTATGCCAGTGGTGGTTCAGCTCTGTCATACCGTGTTCCACCGGCCATGCGAATGGCGGCGCAGTGCGGCGTTTCCAATTATCCCGAATTTTGCAACTATAATCGCCACCGTTTCTGCCACGTTCCCGCGATTGTGTAAAACGCTCACACCATCACAGGCAACGTTCGCACAGCGCCGGTCAGCGTTCCCGCCATCAGGAGCAACATTCGCGCCATATCGCGGACAATGCTGGCTGTCAGCGTGCCCGCGTGCAGCCGGCGCCGGTACACCCGGCGCTGTCGTCCACACGTTGAGCCCGCAAATTACGACCGTGTTCGGCTAAACGCTGGTCGGCGGCGCACTTACTGTAGCCGGTGCCCAGACGAGGCCTGTTTATAACCGTGTGTCCGCCAGATGGCTAGTAGCGCGACCCTGCGAAGTACTTCGGCAATCTTCACACAGTAGAAGAACGGCAGGTGAAATTAGTCAGCCCCCTCCCCAGCCCCGCGTGCCCCGCCCTTCTCGTCTGCCCCGCCCTTCTCGCCAGCCCCGCGCTCTTCTCGCCTGTTCCGCCCTTCTCGTCTGCCCCGCCCTTCTCGCCAGCCCCGCCCTTCTCGCCATCCCCGCGCTCTTCTCGCCTGCTCCGCCCTTCTCGTCTGCCCCGCCCTTCTCGTCTGCCCCGTCCTTCTCGTCTGCCCCGCCCTTCTCGCCAGCCCCGCGCTCTTCTCGCCTGTTCCGCCCTTCTCGTCTGCCCCGCCCTTCTCGCCAGCCCCGCGCTCTTCTCGCCTGTTCCGCCCTTCTCATCTACCCCGCCCTTCTCGTCTGCCCCGCCTTTCTCGCCAGCCCCGCGCTCTTCTCGCCTGTTCCGTTCCCTCGCGCGGCGCCCGGCTCGCCGCGTTGGCGAGGCAGACGCGTTTATGACGGATGTGGCGCGCGCGCTCGTCTTGTTTGAGCTTGAGGTACGTGAAGGTCAGGAGGTGGCAGGCGATGCTCGTTAGTGATGGCTCCTGCCGCGAGTGAAGCTGTGGTGAGCTGTACCGGCAGTTAGCCCCGGGGCTGGACTGACAGGAGGCAGAACTGGGGCGATATGGCGCAGCAAGGCCAGGCCCGCTTGAATAGATATGTTCAGCCGCGGAACGCGGCAAATATTTTAAAAACTGCACGGAAAAAAATCAAATACGGATTAATGATATATCGAGAGCCATCATTTAAAAGCAGAGCAATTTCTATTATATATTCAAATTTCATCACCTCCTTTTACAAATTGCATTCCATCACCTCCTTTTACATTCCAGGACAGATCGACAAGGGGGTAACACCCTACATCTCCGATTTCGAAGAAAGTCCGTTATATAGGTTATCTGGTGCGCCAAATCGCGCTGTGCATGTTTCAGCTCGATTTGAGTTACGGCTCCCGAGTTATAGCCTCCGGCATTTTCGTGAGGTCACCTTGCATGACTTAGCCTATCAGCCAAATAACTCCACAACTCCATAGCAAATTATCCAATTCCTAGAATCCCATAGATTTTCTGAATGGCAATGGAGTGAGGAACATTATCCCAGGCCCAGTGTCTGTGTGGATTCTGACGAAATGACCCCGTGACCTCTGGTGACCTGACCTTATCTTGACACGAGCGCAGTGAAAGCATTTGTTTTATATTTTGAAAATATACTTTGGTAAGTTGTCTTTGCACAGGAAAACAGGGACAAATTGGAGATGGGTATTTTCTGTAAATGTACTTTTTAATTGCTCAAAATAACGCGTTTTGGCGCCACGTTTTAGGGGCCCCAAAACGCGTTATTTTGAGCAATTAAAAGGTGCATTTATAGAAAATACCCATCTCCAATTTTTCCCTGTTTTTCTGTGCAAAGACAACTTACTAAAGTATATTTTAAAATTATAAAACAAATTATTTTCACTGCGCTCGTGCCAAGGTAAGGTCAGGTCACCAGAGGTCACGGGGTCATTTCGTCAGAATCCACACAAAAAAAACTGGGCCTGGGATAATGTCCAGAACAGATCGACAAGCAAAACCCCCAAATTAACACCCTACATCTCATATTTCGATATAAGTCCGTTATATGGGTTACCTGGGGCGCCACATCACGCTGTGCAAGTTTCAGCGCGATTGGAGTTACGGCTGCCGAATTATAGCCTCCGGCATTTTCGTGAGGTCACTTTGCATGACTTAGCCAATAAGCCAATAACTCCACAACAAATTATCAAATTCCTAGAAATCCATACATTTTCTGAATGGCAATGAAGTGAGGAACATCATCCCATGCCCAGTTTTGTTTTGCGGATTCTGACTAAATGACCCAGTGACCTCTGGTGAACTTACCTGACCTTGACACGAGCGCAGTAAACATTATTTTGTTTTATATTTTTTAAATATACTTTGGGAAGTTTTCTTTCCACAAGAAAACAAATTAGAGATGGTTATTTTTCTATAAATGTACTTTTTAATTGCTCAAAATAACGGGTTTGTATCTTTCCACCAACGAAAAAATGATTAATTGTCCAATGATGGCATTAATTGCGGTTTATGTGTCACACGAAGGTTTCAGGATGCAATATAAGCCGCTTGAAGGTTATGTTGGGTGAAATTTTGACCCAGGTCATGCAATTGATTCAAATAAACATACATACAGAGATACCGATAAAGCTTCCGCATGTGCTATCAACATAATCTGCCGAGAACAAAAATATTGCGTCTTTGAGTCTATCTTTGACTATTAGAAGAATACATGGAAATGATGCTTATTTGCAACAAAATGTATAAAATATTCCACTGCAGCAATCACCACGCGAGCGACGCGGCCGGCCGGCAGCGCGAGCTGATGCATCATGGCGTCATACATGCCATTCTCCGAAGGTCACACTGAGTAACACCATCGATGCGCACGTACCAAATTGAAGAAAAAAAAGTATAAACGTATTGATGTAGACATGTGCAAGAACGTGGAATCCCGGAGCGTCTGCGACGATCCTGGAATGGAATCTGCCCCCTCCCGGATTTTCTCAATAACTTAAGAACTATGATCGATAGCAACGTTAAACTTTCAGTACCTTATGCTGCATCAATTCTACGTCTTCTCACCAAATTATAATTAAATCGATGCAGTATTTTTGGAGATAATTACCTTTTAATGACGTGATGCCATGCAATTTTTGGTGGAAAAATGATAAATGTTTGAACAATCGTAGAAAATATAATTTTAAAGCAAATTGCAAACAAAAACGTCAAAAGAAAGGAAATAACATTCTCTTCAAAATGGCTATCTCGGATTTTTGATATTCTGTGTTTTGACCCCAAAAATATAAATAAAAAATCGGGAAAAAATCCACATTAAGTTTTTGTGAATTTGAAAAGTGAATTTCTTAAGCTCGAATAAAAAAAGGTGACCGGCCCAAATCCGCGGAGAAAAAAAAATGGGGGGTACCTTTTTGCCACAAAAAGATCCCCCCCACACCCCCACCCACGGAGAGAGGCTGGATCCGCCAGTGGTCAGGGGTGGGGTGCCTGTGCAGTGTGCACGTGGCCAAGCGCGCACCCCTTTTTTGTATTTCAGAAACTACTTGCCCGATCGAGTTGAAATTCGCCATACATTTCCTTCGCGCTCGCTCGTTCATCGCCAACTATGGTGCCTTACTGGTAATTACACGCCCTGGGGGGGGGGCGGATTCTCGAGCTATAGGAGGGGGCGGAGGGGCGGATTCTGGATTATGATGCTTGAAAAATATTGCAGTATCATCTGTATAAATAAAATACTGACATCCTATATCAAGATTAACTAGGTCATTTATGTACATGATAAACAGGAGAGGACCAAGAATTTGGCCCTGAGGCACTACTATATTAATATTTCTTAAATTGGCCTTGACCCCATCAACGGACACAGTCTGTGTGCGTTCTGTAAGATATGATTTGATGATTTGAAGTGCACTTCCTTTAACACCATATTTGTTTAGTTTTTTCAAGTAGCACATCTTGGTCAACTGTATCGAATGCTTTGCATAAATCTAGGTAAATTCCAACTATATATTCGTTGTTTTCAAAAGCATTAGTGATGAAATCCTGAATCAGCATGACGGGCATGTAAGTTGAATGCTTACTTCGAAAACCAAACTGTCTGTCTGTGAGGAGGTTATTACATGTAATGTATGTTAATAGTTGATAATATATGATCTTTTCCAATATTTTTTATATGAACGGTAATATGCTAATGGGACGATAATTGGATAATAAGTGACTATCTCCACTTTTGAAAATTGGTTTAACTACAGCTACCTTTAATGCTTTTGGGAATGTGCCCGTTGACAGACATAAATTAAAGAAGTGGGTTAGTTTGGACAAAATTGGTTTATATGAGTTTTTAAATATATTATAGTTGATTTCATCTATACCCGCACCCACATCTTTAAGCTGAAGTATGATTTGTTCAACATCATTATCATTTATTTGAGATAATGTCATATTTTGTTCTGGTGTAGCATGTACAAATTCAAGTGGATCAATGTTATTCTTCTTTATTTTTTGCTTAAGCCTTGCTCCTACTTGCTACTACTAAGCCTTGTGTTGAACAGATACATAAGCTTGTGTGTTGACCTGGCGAGCGCTGGAGAGGGAGGCAGCGCACACCTCGACAATGCAAAATCGTCAACGGTTTTTAGCCAACCTAACGATCCCAAAAGCAGAAAAGTGAACTAAATCACAGTTTGAACATTGGTCTAATAACACTGGAACCAAATTAATTCACTGTTCTACGGAAGGAGACGTGACTGTTTGCAGTTTACCATGGCAAGGGAGAATCCGATCCAGAGTATGCTGTCCCTCTGCCAAGCCTGGCTCAGCACAGCGCTCTTCCTCCAGCACCTCAGCTGAGCCTGGCTGCATAAAGGTAACAATGACCACAAATTGTCAGTATCATATCATGCCTGATTCTGAAGCATGTCAAGTCTGCTTTTACAAAACCGCATGCAAAATATGTTATCATATGTCACTAGTATGACTGGTATGCCTCAATATCATACAAATTAGGAATGAGCAGGTATTGAATCTGGAATGTGAAATACACTACCTTTGTATACCCTACTCTGCAGGTCACAAATGAAGCTTACATATATGTTTAGTATGCATAACAAATAACACAACATGCAACAAAGATCACTTACTCTGACTCAGCAATGTGATAATCTTGTCGAGAACAAACAAATAAATATTCAGTGCAAATCCACTCACCAAACAAATGCAGCGGAGCGGAAGGCGTTTTCCGGGAATGACGGATGGCCCACCACGGACAGCCGTGACGTCACGTAGCGTTAGAATTTGCGTCGGGATTGATCTGCTTCCTTCATGTTTAAAACTTCCAAAAAGTGTCTCTGGTTTCTACTTTGTAAGTGAATTTGTTCTTCAGGGAAGACTTGAGGAAAATAGCCGTTTTTCCGTTCGTTGACACAGACAAAAAATCGAATCCATGGAACGTCACAGAAGAAAGTGCTACCAGATGGCGTACCTGTTATGTGTATCTTACGGTGTACATTATAAACTGGCAGCGCACATAAAGCGGCACTGTTTACCTAATTCGATTCACCATAAAATCGGGAGGTGTGACGCGTTTGTGACGTAAATCTGAAAATGACGTAATGTTGTATAATATTTTATTTCATGAATATCTCCACAGTTCCCGGGTTTTATGACAAATTAATAGCAGAATAATTATCTGCGTACTCTGTTTAGTCATTGTATAGCATTTGCTCGAATCTACCAAGGTCGACACTTCCCTTTAAGATATCGAAAACCACACAACGTAGCGACAAACGGAAAACGCTGTTAGATAGATCGAGACAATCTCTATCGAGGTATATCTGTCTTTTTAAGGTCAGGTCAATATTGAGGTCACCAGAGGTCATCAAAGGTCAGATTTTCCAGTTTTAGAACTTCGCTCCAGAACCCACAAATATCTTGGGGACTATGATAGCTAATAATAAACGGAAAGAAACAATTGAACGCTCTTGAAATGTGCAATCGCCATTTGTGTACTCAAATTTGAACTCTGAGGCCATTCTTATTTTTTTAATCGAGCCGTGGCTCGATTTAAAAAGAAGAAGAATAGCCTCGGGACTATAATTTTTTATGTTTGGGCAGTGTGTAAAATACCTGCATATTATTTGGCTTTGCTGCTGCATTTTCGAGGCGCCGTTTCGACGCTAAACATCTCCCGCGCCGGGTCCTGAGGCCATTTTTGTTTTAAAAAATCGAGCCACGGCTCAATTGTTTTTATTAGAATGGCCTCAAGTCAATATTTTAGGCTCCAGAGGTTATCAGATGTTAAAAAAACTGTTTTTGGCCGGACAGTTTTTCGCAAATCACTTTGTATCTAATGAAGATAAGACACTATTGTTTTACGCCATCGTGTTTGTCTCGTCAAGGCGCTTCTAATTCAAACTCGTAGAAGGATGAGAAACATGTTAACATGTTTTTCAGAATTCGAAGCTTTCCACTGGGGGGGGGGTCGCTCAGGAAAGTACGGGCCAACGTATTTGTCCGGATGTGTGTCCAGACGAGATCTTTGGCCACCTCTGCAGGTCAACGCTGCGGATATTGGCTCGGAAGATAACCAGGGGGCACCCCCCCCCCCCCCCCCCCCTCAGCCAATGGCGTTCGACTGAGACCCCAGCAAATTCCGGGTTAATACTTGTACCTTGTCAAAGCCTTGTACTCCTCTCAGACGTTACTCGCATTCACTGAAAACAATGAGAACTTTGGCTGATCTTCCTTCGAGAGCCTCACCGGCGCTCGACAGGCAGACCACCTCTACCACCACAGGACCCTCTATAGGACAGCAAAGGCCCTCTACAGATCGGCAGGGCCTCTAAAGGCCGGCCGATGGCCATCTGCAGATCAGCAGGGCCCTCTAAAGGCCGACAGAGGGCCCCTACAGATCGGCAGAGCCCTCTAAAGGCCAGCAGAGGGCCCTCTACAGATTGGCTGAGACACTGCAGATCGATAGAGACCCTAAAGGATGGAAGAGGGCCCTCTACAGGTCGGCAAGTCCCTCTAAATGCCGGCAGAGTCACTCTACAGATTGGTAGGGCAATCTACAGATCGGCAGGGCCCTCTAAAGGCCGACAGGCCCTCTAAAGGCCGAAAGGGCCCTCTAAAGGCCAGAAGGGCCCTCTAAAGGCCGGAAGGGCCCTCTAAAGACCGACAGGGCCCTCTAACAGCCGACAGAGAGCCTTCTATATATTGGCTGGGGCACTCTGCACGTCGACAGGGCCCCTAAATGCTGTAAGAAGGCCCTATACAGGTCGGCAGGGCCCTCTACATGCTGGAAGCGCCCTCTAAAGGCCGACAGGGGGCCCTCTACAGATCGTCAGGGCCCTCTAAAGGCCAGCCGATCTGTAAAGGCCGGCCCTCTATAGATTTACTGGGACACTGCAGATCGACAAGGCCCCTATAAAGGATGGAAGAGGGCCCTCTTCATGTCGGCAGGACCCTCTAAATGCCGGCAGAGGCCCTCTGCAGATTGGCAGGGCGATGTTCAGATCGGCAGGGCCCTCTAAAGGCCGACAGGGCCCTCTAAAGGCTGGCAGGGCCCTCTAGAGGCCAGCAGAGGGCCCTCTAAAGGCCAGCAGAGGGCCCTCTAAAGGCCAGCAGAGGGTCCTCTAAAGGCCAGCAGAGGACCCTCTACAGATTGTATGGGACACTGCAGATCGACAGGGCCCCTAAAGACTGGAAAAGGGCCCTCTACAGGTCGGCAGGGCCCTCTAAATGCCGTCAGAGGCCCTCTACAGATTGGCAGGTCGATCGACAGATCGACAGGGCCCTCTAAAGGCTGGCAGAGGGCCCTCTCCAGATCGGCAGGGACCCTCTAAAGATCGGCAGGGCCCTATAAAGGCCGGCAGAGATCCTCTACAACCGACAGGGGCCGTCTAAATACCGACAGGGGCAATCTGCAGATCGGCAGGGCCCTTTAAAAGATGGTAGAGGGCCCTCTCCACACTGGTTGGGGCCCTTTTGTACATATTTACATATACATGCCTTTAACAAACAAGCAAGTGCTGTTATTTATTCGTGTTACAATTTTTGTTAGGTTCGTGGGCGTTCTTTTAAGCGACGTAAGGCGTTTTGTGGGCGCCTGACACCATCCAAAGCACTGGGGCCTTCGGCCCCAGGTG
>JAXIVJ010000525.1:35000-40000 GCA_036785665.1 Chirona hameri
CATCTTCATCTGCCATCTCTACGTGCGTTTGGCCCTTCCGGTCTGACCAGGGACTCCTCTGACCTTCCAATAAGCCCCTCTTGTGTGTCAAGAGGCCCATTCGGCCTGTTCAGAGGTTCTTCCGACCTGGCCAGAGACTGCACTGGCTGCTTTGTCGCCCTGCCGACATGCTCAGGGGCCCCTCCGATCTGCACAGGGGCCCTTTGAACTTTCCAGGAGCCCTCTGGTCTCCCCAGGGACCCTCTAGCCTTCTAAGGGACCCTTCCAACCTGGCAAGGGACTGCGCTGGCTGCTTTGTCGCCTTGCGACATGCTCTGAGGGCCCTCTGACCTGCCCTGAGGCCCCTCCGTGCTGACTAGGGGCCCATTCGGCATGTTCAGGGACCCTTCTGACCCACCTAGTGGCCCTTTCGGCCTGGTCAGGGGCCCCTCTGACCTGCACAGGGGCCCTTTTAACTTCCCAGGGGCCCTCTGGTCTGTCCAGGGACCCTCCAACCTGATCAGGGGCCTTTATGACCTGGAAAGGGACTGCGCTGGCCGCTGTGTCGCCCTGCCGACATGCTCAGGGGCCTCTCGACCTGCTCAGGGGCCCCTCTGTGCTGGCTAGGGGCCCATTTGACGTGTTCAGGACTGACACGCTCAGGGGCCCTTTCGGTCTGGCCAGGGGCCCCTCTGACATACACAGGACTCTTTTGAACGTCCAAGGGGCCCTCTGGTCTTTCAGAGAGGGCCCTGGTGGCCCTAAAGTGCTCTAAACTCTGTAAAGCCCTTTTCGGCGCGCGCAGCGCGCCGAAAAGGGCCCTCCTGGCCTCCAGGAGGGGGGAGGGGGCGGCCGCCCCCCCCCCCCCCCCCCCCCCTGGCAACGTGCCTGTCGGCAGGGCCCTCTAAAGGCCAGCAGAGGGCCCTCTACAGATTGGCTGGGACACTGCAGATCGACAGGGCCCCTAAAGACTGGAAGAGAGTCCTCTGCAGGTCGACAGGGCCCTCTAAATGCCGGTAGAGACCCTCTGCAGATTGGCTAGGCCATCTACAGATCGGCACGGCCCTCTAAAGGCTGACAGGGCCCTCTAAAGGCCGGTAGGGCCCTCTAAAGGATGACAGGGTCATCCAAAGGCTGGCAGAGGGCCTTCTCCAGATCGGCAGGGACCCTCTACAGATCGGTAGGGCCCTATAAAGGCCGGCAGAAGGCCCTCTACAACCGGAAGGGCCCTCTAAATGCCGATAGTGGGCCCTCTGCAGATCGGCAAGGCCCTTTAAAAGCTGGTAGAGGGCCCTATCCACACTGGCTGGGGCCCCTTTCTACGTATTTACATATACGTGCCTTTAACAGACTAAACAAGTGCTATTATTTATTCGTGTTACAATGTTTTCGGTTCGGGGCGTTATTTTATGTAACGTAAGGCGTCTTGCGGGCGCCTGACACAATCCAAAACACTGGGGCCGTCGGCCCCAGGGGGCCCTCGCTCGGTCGCCAGAGGGGCCCGCCTGGCCCCCAGGGGGGGGGGGGGGGGGGGGGGGCATGGCCCCCTTGCCACCCCCCCCCCCCCCCTTCACCCTTGCCTACGCCCTTGACTGGGATGATATTCCTCACTTCATTGCCATTCAGAAAATGTATGAGTTTCTAGGAATTGGATGATTTGTTGTGGAGTTATTGGCTGATCGGCTAAGGAGGCTATAACTCGGCAGCCGTAACTCCAATCGAGCTGAAACTTGCACGGCGCGGTTTGGCGCCCCAGATAACCCCTATGACTTATATCACAATATAAGATGTAGGGTGTTACTTTGTGGTTTTCGCTTGTCGATCTGTCCTAGAATGCCCCCAAAACGCGTTATTTTGAGCAATTAAAAAGTACATTATACAAAATACCCATCACTCCATTTTTGTTTTCTTGTGCACCCACAATTCACTAAAGTATATTTTAAAAATATAAACAAAATAATTTTAACTGCGCTCGTGTCAAGGTCACCAGAGGTCACGGGGGTCATTTCGTCAGAATCCACAAAAACAAACTGGGGCTGGGATGATGTTTCTCACTGCATTGCCATTCCGAAAATGTATGGCTTTCTAGGAATTAGATAATTTGTTGTGGAGTTATTGGCTGATCGGCTAAGTCATGCAAGGTGACCTCACGAAAATGCCGGAGGCTATAACTCGGCAGCCGTAACTCCAATCGAGCTAAAACTTGCACAGCGCGATTTGGCGCCCCATATATAGCGGACTGATATCGAAATCTGAGATGTAGGTTGTTAATTTGGGGTGTTCTCTTGTCGATCTGTCCTGGAATGCCCCAATGCTCATTGCTCATTTGCCCGGCACGTCAGATCCTCTCTATACGGGTTTATTATGGGGCACAGACGATTCGTTTTTAAGCGTGCATTGATTTACGCACCTTTCTTTTGAATAGCCCTGAAGCAAAATGAGTGTTATGAGCCACAAAAATGACGCACAACGTGTGGTTCACCGCCTCCGTTTGCCCAATCATCACCTTGTCCGCCACCACACACAGCCAAGACAAAAGGCTGTTTTCCCGGACAATAATTATGGCCTCAACATTCCCAGAAGGAGTCTCGTAAATTTCTCTGGCGAACCACAGTTCCGTCGTAAAAAGTTAACGGCAGCCCTTTTGGCGCGCGCGGCCAGGGTGCGTCAGTTCTGCCGGGTGCGTATGTTTTGTCTCAGCCGGGGGAGGGGAGAGGGGCTCGTGGGGAGGGGGAGGGGGAGGGGAAAACAGCTGCCGCCGAGAGGAGTCCGGCGACCGGCCGGCGGCGTGACGAGGCGGCGATGCTAGTGGAGTATGCGGTGAAGGAAAGGGCCATCGCGGTCGTTCCACCTCCCCCTTCCCGAATTTACACTGCAATCGTTTTGGGGCCCGAAACGATTGCAGTTGGCCGAAAATTGGCGCATTTTCTCATTTGCAAGGTACGTTTGACATTTTTTACCAAGAGAAGTTTCTTTTAAATCAGAACTGTTAATGCACATTGCACAAGGAAGCGAAATCCGATGAATTGTGTCCGAATTGTGTCAGACTTACTGATCTTTGCCTCCTAACCAACTTGTTTGGCCGATCTGGGTCCACCAGTGGTAAGTTTGCAGATGCTGAGGTACCACTACCAGATCATGGTCGCGTGCTCGGCAGCCGTTTCAGGACGATGCATGTCGTTTGGTAATAATTTATCACTAGCGATGCCCGGCACAGAATGCTACCGCCGACAATACAAAACGCCATCGCCGCTGACACAAAACGCCATTGCCCCTGATTCAAAACGCCATCGCCGCTGACACAAAACGCCATCGCCGCTGACACAAAACGCCATTGCTCCTGATACAAAACGCCATCGCCGCTGACACAAAACGCCATCGCCCCTGATACAAAACGCCATCACCGCTGACACAAAACGTCATTGCCCCTGATTCAAAACGCCATCGCCGCTGACACAAAACGCCATCGCCGCTGACACAAAACGCCATCGCCGCTGACACAAAACGCCATTGCCCCTGATACAAAACGTCATTGCCCCTGATTCAAAACGCCATCGCCGCTGACACAAAACGTCATCGCCGCTGACACAAAACGCCATCGCCGCTGACACAAAACGCCATTGCCCCTGATTCAAAACGCTGTCGCCGCTGACACAAAACGCCATCGCCGCTGACACCAAACGCCATTGCCCCTGATTCAAAACGCTGTCGCCGCTGACACAAAACGTCATTGCCCCTGATTCAAAACGCCATCGCCGCTGACACAAAACTCCATTGCCCCCGATTCAAAACACTGTCGCCGCTGACACAAAACGCCATTGCCCCTGATTCAAAACGCCATTGCCCCTGATTCAAAACACCATTGCCCCTGACACAAAACGCCATTGCCCCTGATTCAACACACTGTCGCCGGAACGATAAATCAGCATGTCCGTAAGGTATGTAAGCCTGGCGAGCAGACATGTGCCTGGATCCTGGGATCCAGCTGAGATCCGGATATGTGTCCTGTGTCCCGGGATCCACATGGGACACCAGATCCAGGTACACAATAAGCCGAGGGATCCACAAAGATCCCAGATCATTATATATTTTGAGACGAGGGTTCCACACAGATCCCAGATCCTGAAGCATTTTACGCCGAGGGATCCAGGAGGATCCCAGATCTTCATGCATTTTATGCCGAGGGATCCACTGGGATGCCAGATTCAACTTCGGAATCCAGGCACAAGTCTTAAATAACCAAGAAGTAAAGTAGGTACCTTAATAAGGTACCTACTTCTTGCTAATTTTATCATATGGGATAATTGATTACAATATATGTTTGCTAATAGGTGCAAGGTAATTTGCAGGTACTAATTATCTACATAGTACATACTACATACGCAAAATAGAGACCACAAATTTTTATGTCAGTCCCTGTATTCTGTGTTTCAAGATCTGAGACTCATTTAAATTAGAGATCCACTCAGATCCTAGATAACCAGGAAGCTGAGAGTATCTCAAAGACCCAATATATACATGCATTTCAAGCCGAAGGATCCACAAAGATCTTAGATCCTGTTTAAGGCGGGGATCTAGAAGGATCCCAGATCTACATTTATTTTACGCCGAGGGATCCACAAAGATCGCAGATCCTGATATAATTTATGCCGTGGGATCTAGAAAGATGCCATATCCTAAAACATTTTACGCCGAGGGACCCAGGAGGAATCTTCATGCATTTTCCGCAGAGGGATCCACTGGAATCCAATGTATTCATGCATTTTAGGCCGAGGGATCCACTGGGATTCCAGATCCAATTTCGGGATCCAGGCACAAGTTTGCTGGCGAGTAAATTGAATGTGTGCTGGTCGCAAAGCTTGTAACGTTGACATACTTCTCTTCTGGTATGACACACTTGTATTTTAGGTGGATGGTTAACACCTTTCGGTAACTCCACGTTTTCACGTCCAACTGCCGGTCAGTTTCGAGTCATGATGTTAGTTCATTGTCGAATTTAATACTCTTCCCTGTCGCCTACA
>JAXIVJ010000525.1:45000-97500 GCA_036785665.1 Chirona hameri
TATAAATGTTTGAATCTGGATGCCAAATACCTGTTATTTGCAGAGGTGGTGGCACCTAAACGATGCGTACAATAATGAATGATGGCATTATCAAGCCGGCAACCGCACCTGTCTAACATTATCACCGCGTTTGTGTAATTGCATTGCGCTACAAACACGCGAGGGCAATTTCGCTAGGCATTGCAATTCCGCACTGCAGATTATCACCACAGTGAATGTGGTCAAAGTAAGGCAATACAAAGCTTGATTCCTCTTTCTAGCCGTACATTAGTTTCCCTAATGTTCCCATCTCCTTGCATCCGTTTCGGGCCATCGCGCGGCGCTGTCCGTGACTGGTGCTGCCACCACGCGGCGGCCGGCCGAACCAGTGCCGTCCGCGGAATGCTGTGCTCGGTATGTGCCGATGACGTTTCGCGCCGACATCGGCCGTGATCCGTCATCGGTGTGCCGCTCTCCCGACCCGACACCGACCCGCCGGTCGGCCTGTTGTGTTTTCTGTCGTGTTTTGTCTCGGGACGGCCCGGGGGCAGGACGCGATGCGGCGGGGACCGGCTATGCGGGGCGACGGGGCAGAGAGCGCGACGCGACATCAGCGCGACAGGGCGCAGTGTTAGTGCTGGAACGTCGCTACTGGGGAGCCGATGGTGCACTGAACACTGGCGTATGCAGGGGGGCAACCAGGTCATCCCCCCAAGCATGGATGGGGGGCCAACATGTATTCCCCCCCCCCAAAAAAAAAACGCTAACAATTTATCGTAAAAGAAAATGACTGCAGCAGTCAAAATCCAGCTATCCACAGTGAAAAACTGGATTTTTGTTGGGAAAACACGGCTCTTACCATCAAATCAGGGCTTAACCCGCACGGCGCTGGAGGTAAATTTTACCCCCTCCCTCCCGGATTTCTCAATAACTTGAACACTATAACAGATATCGAAGTGAAACTTTTGGTACCTTATGCTGCATCACTTCTACGTTTTCCGTCAATTTTTTTATTTATTGAAATTGGTGACGTAGTTTGGGGAAAATGACGTTTTAGTGACGTCATGTCATGTCATGCTATTTTGGGTGCAAAAATTTGAAATGTTTGAAAAATCGTAGAAAATAGAATTTTGATGGAAATCGCAAATACAAAATGTCAAAAGAACGAAAATAACATGTTCTTCCAAATGGCCATCTCGGATTTTCCGAATTTGTTGTTTTTGACTCCCAAAAATGCAAAAACTTTTTGTTTTTTGGAAGAATTTCCACAAAGTTTTTGACGATGAAAAAAAAAACGGAAGATATATTAGAGAACCAAGTAAGGACGATACCCAAACCAAATTTCAAAGCAATATCTTTATTTTTGACTGACTTATGGTTCCCTAAGTATAAGTAACTCATGACGTCATTTTTTTAATTGCGTTTCTTGGCTTTTACTGACCAGATACAGACAAATAAATGCCATCACTGCATTTCTGAGACAAAAGTAGTCTAGAAACATCCCATTTGTATTTATTTTAATCAATTTGAAATGTTGTCCTTATTGTGACCTGACCTGACGGCTGACCGTGACCTGAGATGTGCCCTTATTTTAAGAATTTCAGGTATGTGATTCTTCCCACTGAGAGCTTTTGATCGCCGCCTTGCGCGTCTCGCTGCGGTCATTGGTTGGGAAGATACAAGCAGGGTAAAATTTACCCCCGGAGAAATCCGCGGAGAAAAAAAAAATGGGGTACCTTTTTGCAATAAAAAGAGCCCCCCCCCCCCCCCCACGGAAAGAGGCTTGGTTCCGCCAGTGCTTCCCACCGATTCCCCCCCCCCCCCGCCCCCCGCCGACGGCTGGATCCGCCAGTGACGCTGAATGTATGGCGAATGCATTACTTAGACCAACTAGCGATATGTCCATCCATTTTTCTCATTTTCTCCAACGTGGCAGCCAAATTGTTGGTGCTCTGTGTTTAAGGAAATAGTTCACCTTCGGAAAATGTCTCGGAACACGATTTTATTATATTGTTTAATACAGTTTCTTTTTTTCTTTTCAAAAATGGTTCTACATTGCGCCAATTCAGGACAGAAGGTCGTAAATTATTAATGTTATGGTGTGCGTTATTGGTCTGCGCATGCTCCATGCAGTGCTGGCACTTTCATACGGTACGGTATATCATATATACGCCGCATTCCTTCGCCAAAAAGTAAAATATCTTCGGCTGGAGTCTTTTTCAGCCAAGAACAATTGCAGATAGGGATTTATCAACACGGGCTACAAAACTGCTATTTCAGTTAAAACCCCATGTTGAAGGTGAACTATTTTCTTTAACGAGAAAACCTCATCATTACTACACCAATTCGGCAATGCTTTGACGCAATTTGGATAAGCTTATTCATATTCTTGTCAGCCGTTTAATATCAATCTACACTAGACTGGTCAACTACGAATCCAGCGGCTAGCAATGAACCGCGTTCCTAGATTGTCTTTACTGACTGCTGGGTCGGCTGGCTTCTGGTCTGGCTGGCTGCTGGTCTGACTGGCTGCTGGTCTGGCTGGCTGGCTACTGGGACGGTTGGCTCCTGGTCTGGCTGGCTGTCTGGCTGACTGGCTGGCTGCTGGTTTGGCTGGCTGGCTGGCTGCTGGTCTGTCTGGCTGGCTGCTGGGCCGGTTGGCTGCTGGTCTGGCTGGCTGGCTACTGGGACGGTTGGATGCTGGTCTGGCTGGCTGGCTGTCTGGCTGACTGGCTGGCTGCTGGTCTGGCTGGCTGGCTTCTGGGCCGGTTGGCTGCTGGTCTGGCTGGCTGACTACTGGGACGGTTGGATGCTGGTCTGGCTGGCTGTCTGGCTGCCTGGCTGGCTGCTGGTCTGGCTGGCTGGCTTCTGGGCCGGTTGGCTGCTGGTCTGGCTGGCTGGCTACTGGGACGGTTGGATGCTGGTCTGGCTGGCTGGCTGCTGGGCCGGTTGGCTGGTGGTCTGGCTGGCTGGCTACTGGGACGGTTGGATGCTGGTCTGGCTGTCTGTCTGGCTGACTGGCTGGCTGCTGGTCTGGCTGGCTGGCTGGCTGCTGGGCCGGTTGGCTGCTGGTCTGGCTGGCTGGCTGCTGGGCCGGTTGGCTGGTGGTCTGGCTGGCTGGCTGCTGGGCCGGTTGGCTGCTGGTCTGGCTGGCTGGCTGCTGGGCCGGTTGGCTGGTGGTCTGGCTGGCTGGCTACTGGGACGGTTGGATGCTGGTCTGGCTGGCTGTCTGGCTGACTGGCTGGCTGTTGGTCTGGCTGGCTGGCTGCTGGGTCGGTTGGCTGCTGGTCTGACTGGCTGCTGGTCTGGCTGGCTGGCTGCTGGGCTGGTTGGCTGCTGGTCTGGCTGGCTGCTGGGCCGGTTGGCTGCTGGTCTGGCTGGCTGGCTGCTGTGCCGGTTGGCTGCTGGTCTGGCTGGCTGGCTGGCTGGCTGGCTGGCTGGCTGGCTGGCTGGCTGGCTGGCTGGCTGGCTGGCTGCTGGGCTGGCTGCTGGGCTGGCTGCTGGGCTGGCTGCTGGGCTGGCTGCTGGGCTGGCTGCTGATCCGGCTGGCCCCGTCAGCGGTGTGGCCGCTGTGTGACCGGAGAGATGCGCCGGTATTCGGTCGTACCATTGTCCGCCGACACCACGCGACAGATTGGCGGCTAATTTGAATGCTAAACAAACCGCAGCCGTCCGTCGCCGACCACCGGACGCCGACCGCCGTAAAAACGCAGCGGGTGCCGCTGCTGTGTGGTCCGGCGACAGTCACCAGGCGACAAGAAGCCCGACCTGTCACCAGACGGGGTCGCCGCCGCAGCCCTGCGACCCCCCCCCCCCCCCCCCCCCCCCCCCCCCTCTGTCTCCTGAACCACCCCTCAGCCAAATATGGGACTTCATCTTCGTGTCCAGCTGCGGCTATAGGTCAAGCTAGACGGATTTTAGACTCCAGAATATTTGCATTGCATTATGATTTTTGCATTACTTTTTAAGTCACCGTTTTGGGAGTGTCTGCATTATGATTTTTGCATTACTTTTTAAGTCACCGTTTTGGGAGTGTCTCATCTGCTCGGTGTAGGTATAGCACTGAATTGCAGGGTTGTTTCCAAGCAGCAGTAACTGAAACCGGAGCGGTGACTTGCGTGATACCGAAAAGGCGATGAAATCCGCCCACCAGGCTATCAGGTTGCTGCAGAATAACTGGTGGCCCCCGATTATTCTGCACGGGTGACTATTGTCTCCATTGAGCCTGTCAAGTGGGTGAAGGGGCCATTTGTGTATGCGTAGTAGCACGCGCTGTCCACCTCTGGAGATGCTGTGCGGATATGCGGAACAATGTGACGTTATCGAACAATACTTGGGAGCGAAGAAGTGTGTTTGAATCTGTTTCCCGCCACTTGCCAATGGAATGAATGCATATGCTGAATCACTTCACGGTTGGACATCTTTAATGTTGATGAAGCCTTGAGACTATTGACGAAGACCGACCTTTAAGGCCAGTACATGGTGCGAAGATTATTGCCTCTATATTAGTGCCTGCATTGCATGAAGTATCTGGAGCGTCTGGAACGTCTGGAGCCCCTGCAGCACCTGGATCCGACTCTGTCTAGTCACTCCTTCACTCCGTCACCCTGTCACGCCGCTCCGCTCCGCTCCCATGGCACCCCGCCGCACCTCACCGGCCCGGTATGTCCACCGCCTGGCCAGTGACCACTGACCACTGACCACTGACCACTGACCACTGACCACTGACCACTGACCACTGACCACTGACCACTGACCACTGACCACTGACCACTGACCACTGACCACTGACCACTGACCACTGACCACTGACCACTGACCACTGACCACTGACCACTGACCACTGACCACTGACCACTGACCACTGACCACTGACCACTGACCACTGACCACTGACCACTGACCACTGACCACTGACCACTGACCACTGACCACTGACCACTGACCACTGACCACTGACCACTGACCACTGACCACTGACCACTGACCACTGACCACTGACCACTGACCACTGACCACTGACCACTGACCACTGACCACTGACCACTGACCACTGACCACTGACCACTGACCACTGACCACTGACCACTGACCACTGACCACTGACCACTGACCACTGACCACTGACCACTGACCACTGACCACTGGCCACTGGCCACTGACCACTGACCACTGACCACTGACCACTGACCACTGACCACTGACCACTGACCACTGACCACTGACCACTGACCACTGACCACTGACCACTGACCACTGACCACTGACCACTGACCACTGACCACTGACCACTGACCACTGACCACTGACCACTGACCACTGACCACTGACCACTGACCACTGACCACTGACCACTGACCACTGACCACTGACCACTGACCACTGACCACTGACCACTGACCACTGACCACTGACCACTGACCACTGACCACTGACCACTGACCACTGACCACTGACCACTGACCACTGACCACTGACCACTGACCACTGACCACTGACCACTGACCACTGACCACTGACCACTGACCACTGACCACTGACCACTGACCACTGACCACTGACCACTGACCACTGACCACTGACCACTGACCACTGACCACTGACCACTGACCACTGACCACTGACCACTGACCACTGACCACTGACCACTGACCACTGACCACTGACCACTGACCACTGACCACTGACCACTGACCACTGACCACTGACCACTGACCACTGACCACTGACCACTGACCACTGACCACTGACCACTGACCACTGACCACTGACCACTGACCACTGACCACTGACCACTGACCACTGACCACTGACCACTGACCACTGACCACTGACCACTGACCACTGACCACTGACCACTGACCACTGACCACTGACCACTGACCACTGACCACTGACCACTGACCACTGACCACTGACCACTGACCACTGACCACTGACCACTGACCACTGACCACTGACCACTGACCACTGACCACTGACCACTGACCACTGACCACTGACCACTGACCACTGACCACTGACCACTGACCACTGACCACTGACCACTGACCACTGACCACTGACCACTGACCACTGACCACTGACCACTGACCACTGACCACTGACCACTGACCACTGACCACTGACCACTGACCACTGACCACTGACCAGTCACAGTCGAATGGGAGCGGATTTTCAGCGTGTCATGGGAACGGGACGGAGGCGGACGGAGGCGGACGGAGGCGGACGGAGGCGGACGGGGGCGGACGGAGGCGGACTGAGGCGGACGGAGGCGGACGGAGGCGGATACCACGGCGCGCGGCCGGCACGTCCGCCGAATAAAAGACGACGGATGGAGAGACGTGACACAGAGACGACGCCGTCTTTGACTCTTTTCAGTGGACGCTCTCGGCTGGGGCTGGCCGGGTTTGGAATATGCATCCGGGACGGCTACCTGATAACTCCGGGACGGCTACGTTATAACTCCGGGACGGCTACGTTATAACTCCGGGACGGCTACGGTATAACTCCGGGGCGGCTACGTTATAACTCCGGGACGGCTACGTTATAACTCCGGGACGGCTACGGTATAACTCCGGGGCGGCTACGTTATAACTCCGGGACGGCTACGTTATAACTCCGGGACGGCTACGTTATAACTCCGGGACGGCTACGTTATAACTCCGGGCGGCTACCTGATAACTCCGGGACGGCTACCTGATAACTCCGGGCGGCTACCTGATAACTCCGGGACGTCTACGTTATAACTCCGGGACGGCTACGTTATAACTCCGGGACGGCTACGTTATAACTCCGGGACGGCTACCTGATAACTCCGAGACGGCTACGTTATAACTCCGGGACGGCTACGTTATAACTCCGGGACGGCTACGTTATAACTCCGGGACGGCTACCTGATAACTCCGGGACGGCTACCTGATAACTCCGAGACGGCTACGTTATAACTCCGGGACAGTACCTGATAACTCCGAGACGGCTACGTTATAACTCCGGGACGGCTACGTTATAACTCCGGGACGACTACGTTATAACTCCGGGCGGCTACGTTATAACTCCGGGGCGGCTACGTTATAACTCCGGGGCGGCTACGTTATAACTCCGGGACGGCTACGTTATAACTCCGGGACGGCTACGTTATAACTCCGGGACGGCTACGTTATAACTCCGGGACGGCTACCTGATAACTCCGGGACACAGTTCCAGAATATGGTTCCGTGATATGGCTTTGGGGTACGAATCCATGGCATCACGCTGGGACATGATTCCGGGAGATGGCTCTGGAGTTCCGGACATGGCTCTGGAGTTCCGGACATGGCTCTGGAGTTCCGGACATGGCTCTGGAGCACGGCTCCGGGACAAGACTCCGGACAGTTTTATCATTCAGCATCACGTATTCCCAAAGATACTTTTAACAAAATTCCCTATAAAAAGCCAAATCACGGTAGGGACCGTTTTAGCGAGCAATGTGTGGACGTCGGGCGCCCGGCCCAGCCCTCGGCCTGGGTACGGCTGTTTGCAGTTCATATCTGCCGGTGGAGGATGGTAGGAGTGGGAAAAGTCGACAAAAACTTGCGACGGAATTATTACAACTTTTGAACTCATACTGCAAGAAAAGCAACATGAATGTGTGCATCTACCAAACCACAATGGATCTGTAGGCCTCATAACCTTTTAGTTGAAAATATATATTTTTGTGACGTTTTCATGGCATGGAATTCAACAGTCATCGCTTTATCGGTGTCAGGTTTTCGTTATTTTTTCCCGTTCCCGAGAGCGCAGATGGCGGTCTGCAGATCGATGGTTGCCGACCGATAGCCGCCGTAATAAAGTACCGAGAGCAGCTGGTCTGAACCCGGCCTGGCCCGCCGCCGCCGCCGCCGCCGCCGCCGCCGCCGCCGCCGTCTGGCCGATTTTCCGACAGATTTGACGTCGCCATTGCGCCATTGTGCGGCGTCTCGGGTGCAATTGGTCGCCAGTGGGGTCGGAGGCCGAGCGGAGACTCGGTCGGCACGCGCAGGATTACTTGAGCCGGGTGGGTGGGACTCGACCCGCCTGGGCTATACCAATTACCACGGTAATGGTTCGAGCGCATGTGTCCAATAGAACGGCAGTACAAATGGTTGGTAATGGTAAGATAGATCTCTAAGGTATTACAACGTTTATATCATTACCGAATTAGACGACAGCTGGTACCAGACATTGTACCACAAGTCAAAATGAGACGGATTATTCGCCAGATCAATAATGTACCCAACTGCGATTTATAGGAGTTGGATTGGACCGACTTGAAAACAAATATTGCTTCTCCTCCATCATGATTCACATAAGTTTGAATTGAAAGCCTACCATCATGTATACTGTGAATACAAGAAGCGAGCATTTTATTTCGGATGGGAAATAGGTATGCTTGAGAAAGGAATAATGTGGAACGTTTTGAAACTTTTTGTTATGTTGGCTGAGTGTTTATCGGAGTATTTGCGAATGTATTTTCTTTCTCATGGAGTATTTTTCAAGTAAAATATTTACAAACTAATTTCTTCAACTTGTGTCAGAAGGAAATGCACCTGAACCGGATCATCTGCATGGGACTTGGTGCCACTTTTTACCGATTTTATTATGGATAGATGTAGGGAAGAGTAAGATGTAGGGAAACGTAGGGACGAGGTTATGAGAAGAGTCAGGGCAGCAAAAAGAGCAAAGGAAATAGACTTGGCAAGAAACTGCATTGCCGACAGTAAGATATTTTTTAGTTTTTACAAAATGAATAACGTTTCAAAAAGTATTTGTCCACTTAAAGTAAATGATATGTTGGTAAGTAAAGATAACGAAATGGTGGAATTGTTGATTAATCAGTTCAGCTCCGTTTTTACAATCGAAGACCAAAGTGGTATCGCATTACGTCATCCTCCGCCAGTAACGGAGGATACTTTGGGAGAGCTGGGCAATATAAGTAGTGATTTAGTTAGAGCATATTTAAAAAAAAAAAACCGTATAGGGCGGAGGGACCAGATACTATATATGCAAGGGTTTTAAAAGAATGTGAAAGAAATATATCTGTTCCATTGGCTATAATATTTTCCAGATCACTAAAAGAAACAAAGATTCCACTTGACTGGAAGAGTGCAAACATAGTTCCTATATTTAAAAAGGGGGATAAAAGTAAGGTAGACAATTATAGACCTGTCAGTCTTACCTCCTTAGTTTGCAAAGTACTGGAATCAATCATTAAAGATAAAATAGTAGAATATTTAGATGAATATAAAATAATTAGGGACACTCAGCATGGCTTCAGGAAGGGTTGTTCGTGCTTGACCAACCTTCTGCAGTTTTTGGATGTGGCAACCGATAGTTTTGATAGGGGTGAACAGCTTGATGTAGCGTATCTTGATTTTAGTAAAGCTTTTGATAAGGTTCCCCATACAAGATTAGGATTACAACTGAAAAGCCACGGAATAAGCGGCAAGGCGCTTGATTGGATCGAGTTTTGGCTCTCAGGACGGCAGCAAAGAGTTTTATCAAATGGGATAAAATATGAATGGAGAGATGTGCGTAGTGGGGTGCCTCAAGGCTCAGTTTTAGGCCCATTGTTATTTTTAATATTCATAAATACAATCGAGAATGGTGTAGACAGTAAAGTGTTAAAATTTGCTGACGATCTTAAAGTTTTCAGGGTTATTAGGAGAGATAGCGACCGGGATCTTTGCCAGTCGGATGGTTGGTTGAATGGTCAGAAACATGCCACATGGAATTTAATATTAACAAATGTAAAGTTATGCATGTAGGCCGAGTAAAAAGAAGAACTTCGTACGAAATGGGGGGGGGGGACAGGAGATGTCACAGACGGTAATGGAAAGAGACCTAGGGGTAATGGTTAACAGTAAGCTGACTGCATCTCACCAGGTAACCAAAGCTAGAAAAAAGGCGCTAAGGATGCTTGGTGCCATTTACAGGAATGTTTCTTATAGAAGTGCTGAGGTGATAATTAAACTTTATTGTGCATTTGTTAGACCACAGTACATTTGGAGTACTGTGTTCAAGCTTGGTCTCCAACGTATGAGAAATATTGTGGGTTACTAGAAAGGGTACAACAAAGGGCAACGAAAATGGTTAACGGTATTAGTAATTTAGAATATGAGGATAGGCTTAAAACATTGGATATGTTCTCACTTAAATACAGAAGATTGAGGGGGATCTCATTTAAGTTTTTAAGTTTGTAAATGGTCAACAGATTGGGTATTTAAATAACTTGTTTGATTTTGATAGGGAGAAAAGAGGGCGATGCCATCAGTATAAACTTAAACAACAGGACAAAGCAGGACTAGGTTAAGACAGTCGTTTTTTCAATAGAAGGGCTGTGAGCCATTGGAACAATTTACCAGGTGATGTAATCAGTGCAGCCACATTAGTTTCTTTCAAAGCTGGGCTCGACAAATATTTTGCGGGAAAGGGTTTTGTTTATAAATATGCCTGGGATTAGTCTTAGTTATAGTGATACACATATGTGAATATCCATAAGAACATAACTAATTGAAATAGGTTGCTTACGAGAAAAGGATTATTTTGAGAAGGAAGATTGTGTATGTGTGGGACTAGCGTAATTATAACGTTTGTATGGATTGAATGTCTTGTGAATGTAGATTGCTAAATTCTGAGGTTCGTGTGTGCAGGACGCTGTAGTGTTAACGATGTATATGTACTGGATGTTAATTCTGAAAATGGTTAGTGTGTATTACATGTACTGAAATGGTTAGTGATGTATATGTACTGGATGTAGGATAGTGTGTATTACATGATATGGTGTCCTGTGAGGCGATGTATGTGGCCGTGCATGTCCGTTGTCGCATGTGGGCCGTTCACGTCCATGTGTGCCGTACAACCCAGGACGGGCCCATGAGGCTCTTTGTTGTACTGAAAATGTATGTCTGTATGCTTTTATGTGAGCGCGGGACCCAATCGAAATGCATTGTGTCAGATGCAGTGACAGTTCCCAAGTGTACCGCTGGGCGGCGCTGGCCACGGTCGAGCGACTCTCGCCGCCTGGACCCACGACTTCTCATGAGCCTCGGCCGGCGTGTTGCAGCTCAGACTCTGACGTGTGTGTGTGAGTTGTGACGCATTGTCTGACGCACTAGCCGTGTGAACATACCTTTCGGGCGCCACTGGTCACGGGTGGGGTCGAAGGCCGCTTGGAGCCTTCGTTAGCACGTGCAGAATTACCTGACGTGGGTGGGTAGGATTTGACCCGACTGGCCACGGTTCCACTGACACCTATTCAGGCCACAGCAACAACGGCTACATTGGGCTCAAAGCTCTTTCGAAGCTTCTCAAAGTGGGCCGCTTTTAGAACCAGTTATGTGCGTATGTGTGAAGTGGAGGTTGACATTGTAAATTGGCGCGTGCGCGCATTTTATTTCCATGGCCATCGATAAGGCGATTGTTTGCCGCCAGTTACAAAAATTAAAATGCATCACATCGCCGAGTGAATGAATGGATGACTGGATGCCATTGCGTGACAAGTTTTGCTGGTGTGGAACAAGGCATTAGTGCACGATACCGATCGCCTGCGTGCAGGACACAATTCGCGTCGCGGAGCATCCCATGATAGCAGATAAAACAATATGATGTAGTATTAGCATACTGAGTGGTGACTATAGTCGCAATGTCGGGTAGTGCCATCAGTGTTTGTCATCAGCACGACTGCCTAGTCCACGCTGTGTCTGACGTTCGCCCTTCTCACATCCATACAGCACAGCACGACCGAAATAGCCAGCCACGCGTCACGTGGCCCCCGCTTCCGGTCAGCCCATCTGGACAGGGATGCACCTCTGACCCTCCCCCCCCCCCCCCCCCGCTCCCCCGCTCCCCCGGTCCCAGGTGACCACGTCGTCTGTTTTAGATATCAGCCGGGTCGCGGTTTAAATGGCGTCTCCGCTCCGCACGACGCCGGCCCCGAGTCCCACACCAAGGGGAGCACCGACTGCGCGCCGTTTAAAGGGCTTTGTGTGACCTCGGTGGCATTGTGCGACCTCACTGTTCGCGCCCCCGTTGGTTCCCGCGATCGGGCCCGTGCGTGGCCTGTGCGTAGTCTGTGCGTGCCCCCCATGGCGCTCCGCGGCGCCGCGCGGCGGAACCGCCGGGGCGTGAGTCAATGGGCACAATAATCCGGCATAGGAGATGTTCCTGTACCTGTAAACACCCTCGATGGCGACTTCACGGTTCGCTCTCTGTTCAGAGATACGACAGGAGCGCTTTGAGGACGCAGAATGGACGGCGTCACGTGACGGAGGGAGGGGAAGACCCCCCCCCCCCCCCCCCCCCAGCCACAGCAGCGCCGCGCTGCTGGACGTTTTATGGGGTTCGGTGGGGATTGTTGTCAACAGGAGCGGGGGAGGGGGGGGGGGGGCAGGGGACGGAGGGAGAGGGGAGCGGGTTATACCGATGTGTGTCGCTAAGAGCGTGCCGCGTGGGTGCTGGCGCGGGGGAACGTAAAGTTCGTGTCGACCGGGAGTCGTGACGCATTGCAACCGACCGGTTTCCGACGAACTATAAAACGAAAATAGTTAGCATTCCGTAGCTTTCAAACAGTGCGTGACGTAAGGGTCCACAACCTTCAAACGGCCTTGGATCATTTCAGAGTCTGAAGTGAAAAGATTGGTGAGAAGGCGTCCAATTGGCACGGATTATTTGCTGGTATGCCTCCAATCCAGTGTGGTATGCATTGCGCTCTGCGGCTCGCATTCATTCTGGTGCGTTGGTTCCGCTCTATCGCCCCATTGCGTACCATGTTAGGTGGGCGAAGCAATAACAGAATCCCAATCCAGATTATTTCTTTTAATCTGAACCTTATCCAGCCTGATCCAGATACGGTTTCCTTGGAGAAATAGAGACGGTGTCAGTGTGAGTTTACTCTCGCTGGATTAGCCGCAATGCTTTGGCGCTCCAAAAAAGCTGTCCGAAAGAACGCGAATGAACCAACGATGCATTACAGCAAAAATAAACTGTATTATTTGACCCGCTCGAATCAGGAACGAATCAGAGATGGAATAAATCATGGAAACCCTGCATATTACCACAAACTGCAGCGCGACATATAGCTCCTTCCCATTTTAATACAGATAACAGACTTCAATGTAGACGCTATCAATTACCAGCTTTCGTCATTAAAACTAGTCCCTACCCTATATACCTCCCCCACTGCTCAGCCTGCAGAGCCCCATTTATAACCTTTCAGTGCCCCCTTTGAAACGTCTGGCCGCGATCCATCGCTCTTTAAGAGCCGCCAACGCTAATTGCGCGACAAAAACGAGCTCGCTGAACGTCAATAAATCGATACATGGCGGCGGTGGCAACCATGGCGCGGGCCCCGATCGTGGCGCTTTTTGCCGCCTTTCCCGCGCGCGCGGCGCCTTTCTTTGGCGGCAAACCCGGCAATTTTCCATTCACACCTATGCCGGGCCGCCTTCAATTAGGGCCTGCCGGACGCCGGTGTCGGTGAGGACGGGGCAGCTGAAACAGGCAGACACCGGCTACGTGCTCCCTCCTAACCTCCCTGCCCGGCTCCCCGCAGCCGATAACGGCGGAGAGGGCCGGGTTCGGGGACCGATACTCGGCTGTAATCAGGGCCGTATTGAGGAGGTGTGACGGTGAATGGAGCGCCGTCTTATGTTCCGTCTCTTCCATCCCCCTCCTGGCTCACCAGATAGCACCGGGTCTACGGGTCAGGGTTTCATGGGAGGAAATTGGTAAGAGTCTGCGCTGAACAGACGTGTACCTGGGTCCAAAAGACTGATCCTGGGCTCACCGAGACGTTGGATTGGATCCAACCGAAAATGTTGTCAAGGGGTCCACTAGGGTCCTTCTGGTCCTAATCGTCAGATCTTGTATAGCAAACCTAGAGAGCTCTAGGTCTATGACTCTATGAGATATGAGATATGAGATGGTCTATGAGATAGCTCTATGACAATAGTCATCTCCTGTCACTCGCTGTTGCCACCCGTCATCAATGCCGGACAGGCGCGTGCTTCGCCGTGAGCCGGCACCTTGATACGTCAGTCACCTGCGACCAGCAGACCGTCTGGCATCCTGGTCCTTGATCTGTCCGTCACTCCCGAGATGGCGTTCCCGAAGGCCCGAGTCTGTACGGACGCTAAATTAGCTGGCATATTCAGCCTCGGCGTGGACCTTCAATGTGTTCGTTTTCAGGCGTCAATGGTCTGACTTCTCACGCCTTGAAAAGACGCGAATGGGGTCGGTTGAGGCAATGAGCCGGGGCCTCGCACCTGCCCCCGCTTGGTACACAGCCTGGGAAGAGGGAGAGGTGGGGAGAGAGAGAGAGGGGGAAGAGAGAAAAACCAAGCCCATCTACTGGCACTACCACTGATAAATGGTCATCTCTACAGGGGGTTCCGATCTGGCACGAACTAGGCAGGCAGAATGTGCCGGGGCATTGGAGAGGCATCGAAGGCATCAGGACAAGCAGAAGTTCGAGAAGGCGAGTTGTCTCGATGATACGACATTCGCTAACTAGATTATGCGAGCATGATAGTTAATTAATGCTCAAACTAAATATGAAATGCAATAGCAGCGAAAGATGAACGGAAATCACATGCATAGCTTGACCTGGTCGATTTCTAGACTGTTTCCTAGACTATATATAATATTATTGGTCTTCCCATGAAGACGATGGACGCCATTTGTTTTGCTACCATGACGTCACCGGTCTTCTCTCTGCACCGATGACGTCACGGCGGAGATGGCCAGGTGCGTGGCGACGAGAAGGCGTTACTCCGATCATCCCGGGCCCATTCAGCTCCCGGGCCGCCTCAATGGCGCCCGAAATGGCCCGTCCCGCGAGAAAGGCGCGCGCGCTGGGCGGGCGCGGCGCGGGCGGGGGCGGAGCGGGGGCGTGTGCCGCCGATTCAGCGTCGATTCAGCAGCGACCGAGCGTGAACCACGAGCGGGCCGGAATGTCGCTTCTCGGCCGGCCGCAATTTGCGACACATTGTAGCCGCTCAGAACACGCCTTGTCCGCCGCGTCCCTGGCCACGGAGGAGGCTCGCGCGGCGGAGCGGTGAGGCGCGGCGCGAGACGCCTGTCCGGTTTTTGGTCGACGGAGGCGCGCGACGCCGGGGGTCCGCCGCGTCAACGGAGTGATGGAATCCGGCGTCCACAGCGCCCTCAAAGAAGCCCTTTATCGGCCAGCATATTCAGAAGGGGTCGCGCGCCATCCTCGATGACATGCGTGAAGCTTGTTGAGGAGCCTATTATATCCACCGTCGCCGTCTGCGAAGGTTCCTTCATGGGTGGGTGCCTTCAGTTGGCGGCCGTTCTCGATAACGGTGGGTTTCCTGAGCTGGTCGACTTTAGCTATCTTTGAGAGTTCCCTGTGTCACTCCAATGACGGTATTTGTGAGGAACATCTGTATCTTCAGCATGTCTATCTGTCACTCAATCATCTCACCGTCAACAACAGTTTTGTTGTCGCTACTGTATGTGGCTGTGTGCGCCGGCGGGCGCTTTGTTTGTAGTCATCGCCGCGCGTTGCACAACGTATTGTCGCTCCGTTTACTGCGACACACAATGAATTTAGGCGGTCGTAAAGCGAACCCCAGCGGCCGGCCGCCGCTCGTAACCATTTCCGCCGGCCGTCCCCCGCCCGCGGCACCCCCCCTGCCCCGGCGCCTTCCCTTCCCGGGCTGCAGCCGCCGGGGTGGCGTCATGTGCCACCATTAGCTGCGACAGCCGTAACCCCTGCGGCACCAGATTGGCGCCGTCACTGCAGCAGGGTTTACTGCCGCCCCGGCAGTAAACCCTGCTGCAGTGACGGCCCCCACGGTCGGCCGTGGTGTCCCTGCGGACGGGAGGGGACGGAGGCTATCCCCTGCCTCCCCCGCTGTCGCCGCAACCGCAGGGCGTGCTGGGTCAATGTCAATCAGTAGGATGGAGCCCGGTTTAACCCGCGCCGTGCCGGGGGGGGGGGGTTAGACACCCCTCCATTCAGGTTTTTCGAGGATAGCGAAAAAACGGCGGCGTGCAACGCCCCCGTTTTGACACAGCTGTTTGGGCATCAATTGCGCACATTATGTTTTTTTTTAATACCTCGGGTCATCTCAGGCCAGGTCACCAGACCAGGTCACGTGACACCAACTCCCAAAAAAAAACTTGTGGTCGTACCACAGTCACAGTTTTTGGATGATCGGTTTTACACTTACAGGATTTCATAAGGTCATATGTATCTGCAATTCGATTATCTTTGATTTTTTATATCAGCGACCTAAGGTCGGGTCAATTTCGTGACCTCCCCATTATAAGTCAATGGGGAAATATTCCAATGCTTCCTATTCCAAGGATACGCAAGATATCAGTCTAATTCCTTCTGGATCATGCTATTATAAACCATTATTGATGACCTAGGTGCCATTTTTGTTCACTGACCCCTACAGGGTCAGCCGAGGTCATCCGAGGTCACCAAAAGTTGTATGTCAATAACTCGACATAATTACGATAGAGAAGTGAAACCGACACCAATGTGTTTGTCTCGTCGAGGTACGTCTTCCCATATGCAACATGACCTACTTGGGTGACCACTTGATCTTGACCTGAGGCCAAATTTTGAAGTTCACCTAACCTGGTTAACACTAATATGAGTCGAAGCGTCTTGACGAGACAAACACGATGACATTAAACTTATTGCCTTGTCTGTATTAGGTAAAAAGTTATTCGAGAAAAACTGTTTTGTAAAAAATAGCCTTTTTAACATTTGATTAGCTCTGGAGCCTAAACTATTGATCTGACCTAAAATCTTAGGACACCTTGTCGATTTTATTTTTCAATAGCTTTCCATTGCTGTTTTCCGTTTGTTTCTAGCTATCATAGTTCTTGTTATATCTGGGGGTTTCTGGAGCGGAGTCCTAAAACTAGACAATTTGACCTTTGAAGACCTCTGGTGACGTCAATATTGGCTTTAGGAAAAAATATCTGAGTACTTTCGAATGTACTTGTCGAGAGCTTTCGAACGCGCTTTTCTGCGTCTTTCTATCCTTTTTAGTTTTCGAGTTGGAGGGGGTGTCTAACCCCCCCCCCCCCCCCCCGGCACGGCGAAATTGGCGCCGAGCACCGGCACGGCGCGGGCTAGCGGAACTGTCCTGGGCTTGATTGAGAACAGCTTTGTGTGATGGCTGTTTATCCTCCCTGGCGACGCTGAGGGGGAGGAGAGATTAGCTTATTACCAATTCCCAACTACGACACGCGATGGTGATGTCGACTGGTGAATATTATTCCAGTAGCTCAGCAAAACAGCACTAACTTGCTACGATTCCGACTGACCTTAAACCCCTTAATCTACCCGTGCCTTACTTTTATGACTTTTATGGCTTTACCAATCAGGCAATCACCTGCTGGCTACTTGACGAACCAACGCACATCAAAACATGACGCATATTTGTTTTGCGAAACAGCGCCGTGCCTCATCATTGAAGTAATGAGGTTGACCCGTTGCACGCCGTTGCACGCCGCTAGCGGTGACGTGTTTTAATTTCTGTTCCGATTCGTGGATTAATCACTTAATGACCGCCTTTATTGCTGACCAGGGACCAATCTCCATAAATGCTAAACATCGCATGACTTTCAAACAACGGGCTCCAATTTCCAGAAGTTAATTCTTTTAACATTGGAAAAGATGATTGGAACCTTTGTATCCCTCCATTTCGACAGTTACGAGCTTGTGCTGATGCATGGAAATTACTAGCGCAACAACTTCTGGAACTGCACTTGGATGCGCTGGGCCGCCCATTCAAGCATTTCAAACACAGATATTGTAGACTTTATATCTACACTGAATGACTTAATTTCTCCGAATTCTTCCGACCGAATTCTGAGTACACCGTTCGTCCGGGCATCGCCATGCGTCGCGTCCTGTCTGCCCAGGATTTCAGAAGGCGCCTGCCGCATCCTGTCAGCTCTGGATCTCGGCAGTCCGGGACATCCGGGACATCCGGGACAGTCCGGGATATCCCTTCCCGTCTGCTCAAACCCTCTTGACGCTGCGTCCCGTCCTCTCTGGCTCTCGGGAGTCCGGGATATCCCGTCCCGTCTGCTCGAACCCTCTTGACGCTGCGTCCCGTCCTCTCTGGCTCTCGGGAGTCCGGGATATCCCGTCCCGTCTGCTCGAACCCTCTTGACGCTGCGTCCCGTCCTCTCTGGCTCTCGGGAGTCCGGGATATCCCGTCCCGTCTGCTCGAACCCTCTTGACGCTGCGTCCCGTCCTCTCTGGCTCTCGGGAGTCCGGGACATCCCGTCCCGTCTGCTCGAACCCTCTTGACGCTGCGTCCCGTCCTCTGGCTCTCGGGAGTCCGGGATATCCCGTCCCGTCTGCTCGAACCCTCTTGACGCTGCGTCCCGTCCTCTCTGGCTCTCGGGAGTCCGGGACATCCCGTCCCGTCTGCTCGAACCCTCTTGACGCTGCGTCCCGTCCTCTCTGGCTCCCGAGTCCCGGGAGTCCGGGACATCCCGTCCCGTCTGCTCGAACCCTCTTGACGCTGCGGCCCGTCCTCTCTGGCTCTCGGGAGTCCCGGGAGTCCGGGATATCCCGTCCCGTCTGCTCGAACTCTCTTGACGCTGCGTCCCGTCCTCTCTGGCTCCCGGGAGTCCGGGACATCCCGTCCCGTCTGCTCGAACCCTCTTGACGCTGCGTCCCGTCCTCTCTGGCTCTCGGGAGTCCCGGGAGTCCGGGATATCCCGTCCCGTCTGCTCGAACCCTCTTGACGCTGCGTCCCGTCCTCTCTGGCTCCCGGGAGTCCGGGACATCCCGTCCCGTCTGCTCGAACCCTCTTGACGCTGCGTCCCGTCCTCTCTGGCTCCCGGGAGTCCGGGACATCCCGTCCCGTCTGCTCGAACCCTCTTGACGCTGCGTCCCGTCCTCTCTGGCTCTCGGGAAGCGTCATGTGGCATTCTGTCGCTTCCCATCTTATCGTGCTCGAGGGGCGCTCGAGGGCGCCATGGTCCGGTGGCTGGCGGGCTGACGGACAGGTGAGCTGTGCCAGTCACTGTCAGCCCGGCCGACAGCACGGCTGACGGCTGACGGCGGACAGACGCAGCCGTCAGCCGATGCCTCACAGAGCAGCCTCCCTCAGCGCGCGCCACCGCCGCCGCCGCCGCTCCCTGCCGGCGCGTCACCGCCTGTCCCCGTCCGATAGTGTTCGACAGGGAGGCAGCGGCGCTCCCAGACCGGCCGGCACACGCACAGCGAAATGGGAGCACGAGAAGAAACGGCCAAGACCAGAACTGGGGAAGAAACCCACCTAGTAAATGAAATAAGTTCACAGAGGGAAGTCATTCAGGAAATGGACAAAATGATGCAGGAGTGTAGTAATACTGGCATGGAAAATATCCCAAGAGGCGATACCGGTGTTGTGGCAGTTGTGCGATCGTTCCCCGCGTCCCTGGAGACGCCCCTGCCGGCGGCACTTGCGGCACGCGCTCCCGGCGACGGCTGCCACGCACAACAAATCGGTAAACAACAGGTGACCGGCGGCGGCGCGCGTGTCGTCGCCAATTAGGAGACGTTGAGCTCTTCCATTCCGACGGTGCCGCCTGCCGACCCCGCCTAGCCCCGCCAGGGACGGGTCGGGTGACGGCTGACGCGCGAGAGGGCACCAGAGGTTCCTCTGCCTCTTGTCAACGGGAAAACCACGCCACCGAACCGCCGGACCGACGCTGGTTCGACTCGCCAATGGCTAAATTTCGGCCCCGCTCGCCGACCACAGAAGTGGTCAATTCGTTTCCCGCTCTCTGATGTAACCAGTCCAACTTTGTGAAAAATGACGCCACTTATTAGCCGCTGGAATTGACCGAAATTGGCTTTGTTTCGCAGTTTGCCGCTGTGGCCAGACAAAGGGACGCTTATCAGAGGCTCGGGGCAGATCACACGTCCTATAAATTCCCGAGAGCGGCTGCATCGGTCGCAGGACGGTAAATGTCGGGCTGAATTTGTTGGTCTGTTACGAGCGAGTGTGGACGATGGATGTGGCCTGGGGAGACAGATGGTGGCCGCTGCCTGCTAGTCTGGCTTCATCGCTGGTCGGTCGGTATTAAACACCATCATCTGCGGCTGGGTGGGCTTGACGTTGAATGGGGAGGGGATTGCTGAAAATGATGAATCGGTTTGTAGAACGATACTGGTGTTTGTTTCGCTTGTTCGATGTTTGCACTCGCATAATTTTGAGGGTGTCTAATGTCAGTGAGACAGGGGAATTTCTGAATTATGTGTGTGCGCCATAAATTGACCACGCCTTCTAATACATATGTAAGGGAAAGCTGGAGAAGGCAACAGAACCAAACATGTTGTAGGTTCCCCCTGAAATGTGATACGGATTAGGGAGAAAACATATATAAAACATTTAAAGAGATTAACGCCGTCTGAAATGAATAGGGATGACAAGGTTGACTGAATTGACGAATACTAGCAATATTCGTTTTTTCAGTCGGAAGAAATACTGTATACTGAATAGCATATAATGCAGAAATATATAATATATACTTCTATATAATATAAAAAGTACATCATACAGAAATACTCCCAAAGTATTAGAGCTGACGACGCCTTCGTGCCAAATGCGAGATGACTCCACGAGAATGACGCCCTCCGAAACGTTGTAGTCCCGCCTGGGGACCCACATAAAAACCTGATCCCATTCTACACAGGCAAACATCACTGCTGGTCCGTACGGACGGACTGAACGGACGGACCTGATCTGCTCACATCAACTGCATGCTCCGCCCTGCCCCGTATCACCTCCCCGGGCCCAGCGGCACTCCCCTGGGTCACAGGTCACCACGCCGCGTCGCTCAGATCAACACCAGCGCTCGGCGTCCGCCCTCGGGATCACCCCAGTATCACCACACCCGCGCCTGCAAAGCGCCAGAAAAACGCAAAGCCGCCTGCAAAGTCCCGCATTCCGTTTCGCCCCCGTCCAGCTCCGCATAATGCTGGCAGTTTTTGCCCGGATCACACACCATTGACGAATCAGGGCCGACGGTGGGTCGAGACAGATCCGGCGCGGCGGCAGCTGGCTAAGCCGACTCTGGCGCACCGGCGTGACCGAGCGGATTGACGCTGAGACAAAGGCCGGCGCGCCACGATTGTCGAAATTTCCCGCGACGAATGTGGCGCGACGCAGCGCGTTTGCACGCGTAATGCGCCCCCGCGGCGCGCCGTGCCATGAACGGTATGTGGTGTGTTGCTAGGTTACCGCGACGGAGTCTAATTTGTCAGCTTGCCAAGCTGTGAAGCATGCAGTGCATAGTAATGCCGTTTTGGTCGTGATGTTCTGAGATATAATGGTGTATATTCAGCTGTAACAGCGTCATGGTATATAGGCTTTTAGGAAATCTTTGACATTTTCAGGGAACTTTTGGAAACTTTGCCAGTCATTTTCAGATAGCACCGTGACGCAGATAACCGCGTAGAGAGAAAGGTGATAAAAGTTAGTTTAAAGAAGGGAAATCAAAATGTGTAAGATGTGGAATGACAATATGATTTGTAGCAACCTTGCAGTTGCGTTTCTCTTAGTTTATAGAGCAATCCAGGTTCGAGGCCTCGTCTCCTAGCAGGAAGTATACATTTACATTATGTATTTTAGCTGTTTCTTTTGTTCGAGACTTCCGTGCATAGCGGGAAATTCTTGCTTGAATTTATCCGCTATGTGGTTCATTGCAACGGTTTGATTTCCGCTATAACGGTAACAAATGACCTGCTTCTGTTCCATGTATACTGACCCTGCTGATCCCTATACAGTAACGCAAAGATAATTCGCTCATATTTACCAAACCTAATATTAACCCGCTGCGGCTCTTTCAAACCAGAACTCCGCTTGTTGCATGCACGCTCTAGATATGTCGGCAGATATGCCGTACCGTGTTCGCCGTTCGCCACCGACCGTACACCGTGCCCCGCTGGGAAGTGACTTGGTGCGATTTGCACACAGCTACACACCGGTCAGAGATGACCGCTCCGATAGCCGGTCGGTGCACCACCGGTCTGTCCAAATGTCGGCTGCTGGTGCTGACGAGCGCGGAGCTGGCTCGTGTCGGCGTGGGAACTTACACCCGCCATCCAACGTCGTCAGCACCTCTGACGCCGTCACCTACAGCGGCCTGACGGCGTCAGCTGCTTGAAATTCTCCTCTAGCGGTAACGAATGATCTTAACAGATGATTCTTACAGTTACTGCGAGAGCATTGCACCAAAGTGCGTACAGTTATGCCAAGGTAATATGCAGTTATGACCAGCTGATATTATGCAGTTATGCCCAGATATACAGCTGTGCCAAACTCATATGAACCCAAACTCAGAAACGCTACAGCTATTTCGATAAACTAAATCGGGCCGTCAGCGGGTCGTGATCAGTGTCAGCGGCAACCGTCAGCGTTAGCCGTCAGCAGACGCCCCCGCCCCCGCCCCCGCCCCCGCCCCCGCCCCCGCCCCCGCCCCCGCCCCCGCCCCCGCCCCCGCCCCCGCCCCCGCCCCCGTCGCTACTGCACGTGCAGGCTGCGTCACGCATGAGCAGCAGATAAACGGTGGGCTCGCCGGGACGTGACCGGTCGCCGCTGCACGACTGTCCTCACACCGTGTCCGTGACCGTGCCGGAGAGAGGGAGGCTGTCTCCAGCCATCTCCGTGACATGGGAGAGGGAGGCTCTTCACACTGTCTCCAGCCTTCTCCGTGACATGAGAGAGGGAGGATCTTCACACTGTCTCCAGCCTTCTCCGTGACATGGGAGAGGGAGGCTCTTCACACTGTCTCCAGCCATCTCCGTGACATGGGAGAGGGAGGCTCTTCACACTGTCTCCAGCCATCTCCGTGACATGAGAGAGGGAGGCTCTTCACACTGTCTCCAGCCTTCTCCGTGACATGGGAGAGGGAGGCTCTTCACACTGTGTCCAGCCATCTCCGTGACATGGGAGAGGGAGGCTCTTTAGGCTGTCTCCAGACATCTCCGTGACATGGGAGAGGGATGCTCTTCACATTGTCTCCAGCCTTCTCCGTGACATGGGAGAGGGAGGCTCTTCACACTGTCTCCAGCCATCTCCGTGACATGAGAGAGGGAGGCTCTTCACACTGTCTCCAGCCTTCTCCGTGACATGGGAGAGGGAGGCTCTTCACACTGTCTCCAGCCTTCTCCGTGACATGGGAGAGGGAGGCTCTTCACACTGTGTCCAGCCTTCTCCGTGACATGGGAGAGGGAGGCTCTTTAGGCTGTCTCCAGACATCTCCGTGACATGGGAGAGGGATGCTCTTCACACTGTCTCCAGCCATCTCCGTGACATGAGAGAGGGAGGATCTTCACACTGTCTCCAGCCTTCTCCGTGCCATGGGAGAGGGAGGCTCTTCACACTGTCTCCAGCCATCTCCGTGACATGGGAGAGGGAGGCTCTTCACACTGTCTCCAGCCATCTCCGTGACATGAGAGAGGGAGGCTCTTCACACTGTCTCCAGCCTTCTCCGTGACATGGGAGAGGGAGGCTCTTCACACTGTGTCCAGCCATCTCCGTGACATGGGAGAGGGAGGCTCTTTAGGCTGTCTCCAGACATCTCCGTGACATGGGAGAGGGATGCTCTTCACACTGTCTCCAGCCATCTCCGTGACATGAGAGAGGGAGGCTCTTCACACTGTCTCCAGCCTTCTCCGTGACATGGGAGAGGGAGGCTCTTCACACTGTCTCCAGCCATCTCCGTGACATGGGAGAGGGAGGCTCTTCACACTGTCTCCAGCCATCTCCGTGACATGAGAGAGGGAGGCTCTTCACACTGTCTCCAGCCTTCTCCGTGACATGGGAGAGGGAGGCTCTTCACACTGTCTCCAGCCATCTCCGTGACATGGGAGAGGGGGCTCTTCACACTGTCTCCAGCCATCTCCGTGACATGAGAGAGGGAGGCTCTTCACACTGTCTCCAGCCATCTCCGTGACATGGGAGAGGGAGGCTCTTCACACTGTCTCCAGCCATCTCCGTGACATGAGAGAGGGAGGCTCTTCACACTGTCTCCAGCCTTCTCCGTGACATGGGAGAGGGAGGCTCTTTGGACTGTCTCCAGCCTTCTCCGTGACATGGGAGAGGGAGGCTCTTCACACTGTCTCCAGCCTTCTCCGTGACATGGAAGGGGGAGGCTCTTCACACTGTCTCCAGCCTTCTCCGTGACATGGGAGGGGGAGTATCTTTAGGCTGTCTCCAGCCATCTCCGTGACATGGGAGAGGGAGGCTCTTCACATTGTCTCCAGCCTTCTCCGTGACATGGGAGAGGGAGGCTCTTCACACTGTCTCCAGCCATCTCCGTGACATGGGAGAGGGAGGCTCTTCACACTGTCTCCAAGGCACAGAGTCTGGGGTCTCTTTAGGCTGTCTCCTACCGTATCCGTGACGGGGGAGGGGTGGAAGCTGTTTTGGTTGTCTAATGAACGGCGCCTTCAGTTGATGCTCGCCTCTCGACTGTCCAGTTAGGAATGGCTCCTCTAACGGATTCATATAACGGATATACTATTATGGGTCCCGTTCGCTCCCATCTGAACCACATCCACATTTATGTCTGCATCATCTGAGACCATCTATGATTCTGTTAACCAGTCAAAATAAGACAAAGGCAAGACCTCAACTCGGCGGCGTGCATATCGTGCGTGTGGTTTTCCTCTGCACATAGTTTGCCGGCACTCGGCAGACTGGTGCACGGGTAACCGTTGGCCGCGTGGATGTGAGGCAGACTGGATAGACGACCGGTGAGAGGCCGGACGGGAAACTGGCCACCAGACCCGGCCGACGGTCGAACCTACAGGGCAGGCGGTCTATGACAGAGCGATGCACCCGGAGCGGGTTG
This sequence comes from Chirona hameri, assembly GCA_036785665.1. Lineage (NCBI taxonomy): Eukaryota > Metazoa > Arthropoda > Thecostraca > Balanomorpha > Balanidae > Chirona > Chirona hameri. Next base: position 69,847 of record JAXIVJ010000525.1, read on the forward strand.
TTCCCATAGTCCACCGGCATCGGAATGTCACTCATCTCAGTCGCGTCAGTGACAGCGCCGCCGCATGGGTGAGAGCCACTGTCGCCGCCGCCGCCGCGCCCGCGCCAGGTACGCCGCGATCCGTGCCGGCGCGGCGGTGTGGCGGCGCGTTCCCAGAGGAGCGTCGTGCGCGTCAATTACTGGTGATTCGGCCAGTCAAGGGCGTGCGGTGACGCGCTGCTTTCGGCGGCTTAGAAGGCGCCTCGGCGGTGGCCAGCGGCATGGGTATTACGTCACGGGCGTCACGCCTGTGGTATCGGTGACGATGTAGGCAGCGCGAGCGGCTTCCCGGCTCCGGCTCGAATGCCGCTCGGTTCACCTGTTCGCTGCCTCTAGATTTCTTCGGTTTGTTGAGGCGCGAAAATGACGGACATGCCTTCATTCCTCATGTCCACTTTTTCATCTCGCTAATGTCCCCAGATCGACGCTCTGAATCGTTATCGTGACCCTAAAAACATTGATTGATGACATGAGTTCAGAGCGAGAAACCCTCCAACATTTCTGTCTCTGCTCCCGGGTCGTCAATCGTGATCGACGGTCGTGGCCAGGCCTGGAGTGCCGCGGCGGCGAGTGCCGCGGCTGAGTGCCGCGCCCTGGGATCCAGAGCCTCCGTGGGCGCAGATGGCCGACGGTGCCGTAAAAAGCCTCCTTCTCACGCTGGCCGGGACGGAGGCGCGTCAGACCGGCGGCTGACCGGCCACGTGACGATATGCCCGCTGCCGCAGCTCGGCCGAGAGCTGGGAACGGCGGGGCGCACCTCCGCTGCTGCCATCTATCGGCTGAGACACGCACTACGGGCGTCCAGTGCGATCGAGCTGCCACGGCGTGATCAGCGCGACTCAGCACTGAAAGGCAGATAAGTCCAGCGCCGGAACTCGGCAGGGTGTGGTCCCGGGACTCTGGCCAGCGGACCGTGAACGGTGGACAGGCTTGTGTGTGGCCCCGTGTTAAATGGTGCCTGGGCACACTATGTTACCCGCCCCGGACGCGTGATAAGAAGGGTGTCGTATGGCGGCGGCTGGCACAGAGTGTCAGGTGACGACGAATTTGCATGCACCATGTGTCAAAGTCCCTGAGACACAGTGCATGGGATGACACGACCAGTTGAAAGTCAAAGCTTCTTCAGGCTGATGTATCGTCCGTTTGTGTTCACGATTCCATTATACACTACTGGCAGAGATCCGTGTTGTTAATGGTAGCATCAGAAAGACAAGTTTACCGTCGGCAAGGATTCACGAGTTTGCAAATGCTAGGCAGATCTCTTTATACCCTCCAGACAGCCGGTCCTCAATTCCTTGTCTGACGCCCACGGTACCGTGAAACCGGTGGCCGCCGGCTAACGGGCGGGGGGGGGGGGCAGCGAGCCGCCCCGTTAAGGTCTTACTTGCATGATTCGAGCCTTCGCCACAACTCCACCCCGTGGAGGTTAAGCTGATGAACGGTCTCCCAGTGGTGTATCATTTTGTCCCACTTTTCCTTCTCATTACCATCTTATGGCTACGGGATGGATGACCCGAGCTGGCGAGAGCGTCCTTGAAATACAAATACATCAATGAATGAATTTATGAATTATGCCTTGAAGTATCGCCTTCACAGAAGTCTTAATATGTTTAGTTAAAGGGAAATATTAACCTTGTATTTGTTTTAGCACTGTTTTGAGAACAATTGAAGACATTGCAATAACAATAATAAATAACCTTATTCTCATAATGCCGAAAAATATTTTAAAAAGACAAAGTCAAATTAGGGAGCTTTCGGCTTGCGCCTTCATCCATATGAGGTAGATAAGAATGTGGTATGCGGTATATATGAGGTAGATAGGTATGTGGTATGTGGTATGTGAATATATACATAGAAGTATAGTATATATGTATATATGATGTAGATAGGTATGTGTTATGCGCAGTTGTATTTGTTGTATTTGTTTTATATACCCCGACTCGACCAATTGTTGAAGTAGGCTGCGCATGTTGCTGAGCGCAGCCTACTTCAATTGCTACCATATTGGAAGTGCATGTGTGCCGAATGCAGGTTACTGGATATTTGAATATTTATGTTTTTGCTAACTGGTGACAAAAATGGAAAATAATACATTGATGGCTGATGAAGGCGCAAGCCGAAAGCTCCCTAATTTGACTTTGTCTTTTAAAAAATATTTTTCGGCATTATGAGAATAAGGTTATTTATGATTGTTATTGCAAGGAAATATTCACATTTTGATTTATTTATCTGTATTTTTATGTGATACATGCATGGTATCAAATTGATTGTGCCTCAATTTAAAAGTGAAATAACTTTCTATTTCAAAAATTAAATTTTGGGAAATTTACAAATATGCACTTGCATATGGTGACGGACATATTATGATCCATCATTATATCTGGTTTGAATGTTGGTTTGTAAACTAGCCATAGGGCCAGAAATGAAGTAAGAGCGCCAAGAAGCGTAACAACGTCCCTGATTGGTCAATGAAACAAATCGCCTACACTAAATAGGTCGCTGTCCGGGGCCAAGTTAATCCGCCGAATGCATCGCGTTTTTTAACGTTTATTGATTGATTATGGGAAAACGGTTCAGAAAAATGTTACATGTGTGCATTGTAATGTATCAAATACCTGTTTGTTGAAAATTCATGGGGAAAACATCCATTTTTGGTTTATAAGTCGAAAACACTAAAAATGTCACCTTCCGGAGCCAAGCTAAACCACCGATTTCAATGCACTTTTTTTTTAATTGTGTTCATTGTTCATAGAAGTTTGGTACATATTCCCAAAAGATGGCGTGCATGAAACATGTTATACGGCTTCATGATAAATATCAATGCGTAAGCAGTCTAATTTTAGCTCTCGGACAGTGAATTGTTACCGCGAGTACCTACTTGTGAGTACCACTACCGACCGTTATAAGCGTGCATCGCTTACCAACTTTAACTTGAAATATATTTCGGTAGGAATGTTTATATGCAAAATGTGATGAATTTACAATATAGTTTAGTCTCGTCTGTCGATTTCAAGTAATAACTCCATTTTTTTTGTGGAAAAGGGTAAATATTTCCCAAGAGAGGGGAAGTTTCGGAAACAATGATTGTATTTATATACTTCGTGAGATTTTTTGATAAAATATAATGCGATGAATACGCATTTGACACATTTTGACACCTTCTGAATTGCTGAATGAAACTGGTTAACGCGTTTTAACGCTACATTTGTGTACGCCCAACGGGCAACATGTTGAGCATCGGTGCTACTTTCGAGGAACAGCAGCAATCCTAACAATATTCCAATACATCACATGAATCCCCAATCCCCGTCGACATCTTCACGCCACCAGAGCGTGGGACCAATTAGCAAGGATTGAGGTCAGTCAGGGACCATGGCAAGGACGCGTTTCCTTTCATTCTGCACAGCTGCGCCGTCTCTCGTCCTTCCGGCTCGCGATGGACCAGTGACAAACGCGCGCCGTACAACAATGCCTTTTGTACTGTCTCGAACAGATAACGACCACCAATTACTCCCCGGCTGGCCGTTAATTTTTCCAGTGTCCTGTGGCCCCACGGCGCTCCTCGTCGTTTTGCTGACCCGTATTTCGCATGGCATTGTTTGCCGCGGAGGATTACTCGGCTAAGGAGCGATGCGAAGGCCACGTGTAAGCCTCGGCAGTTCTCGGTGGCAGTCCAGGCAGTGACCCTTTGACCTCGAGGGCTCTGGGTGGGGTTGGAGTAAGAAAGTCGGAGGATCTCTTGGGGATAGATGGTCTGTAGACCGACTTCATGACGGCCTTGACATTGCGTCATTGACCTCATAGGTTTGTAGGTTAGGTTTATATATAGGCATGGAGTGAAGTTGATTTGACCCCTGTATCAGGTCCAGACGTAGGGTAGAGGTCAACTGACCTCTGTAGGCTGGAGGTCCGGACCTAATATACGTGACCTCTGCAGATCAGGTCAAGACCAATTGACCTTTGAAAATTCATGGTTAGGACTGGAACTCATGTGACCTCTAGATCAGTTGAAGACGTAAGAGGTCAACTGACCTTTGTATGTTAGAGGAAATGAGCGGAACTCATGCGATCTCTAGATCAGATAAAGACTGGAGAGACCGACTGACCTTTCAAAGGTCAGAGGTTATGAGTGGAGGGGACTAAACACTGCCCCTGGACGGCTGCCCGCCAACTGATTCCGTGCGGGGAAACGTTCAGACCACATAACGAGTGCACTGTATTTGTGTCGGACATGTGACAGCGGAAAGCCCACAGGAGCCCACAGGAGCCCACATGTAGCTAGGCCCACATGAACCTACAGGTAGCTAGGCCCACATGAACCCACAGGTGGCTAGGCCCACAGGAGCCCACAGGTAGCTAGGCCCACATGAACCCACAGGTAGCTAGGCCCACAGGAGCCCACAGGTAGCTAGGCCCACATGAACCCACAGGTAGCTAGACCCACAGGAGCCCACAGGTAGCTAGGCCCACATGAACCCACAGGTAGCTAGGCCCACGGGAGCCCACAGGTAGCTCGGCGATATGGTGTCCGGTGCACACAGACCGGCGATTTATGCCGAGCCGGCTGTGGTGTGTTATTCGCAGAGTGTCGTGTGTCGTGACCTCATACTGATCACACTGGTCAAGTATCAACCGACTTCTGCCTGGGCATAAATTTTCTACAGAAGTTAGCGGGACAAACTGTCATATTAGTTGGTTGTTTTGCTTGGTTGAGGTAAACAAATAATCATTTTAACGTCAGAAAATCTTCAAACCCGACAAAAACTTGTGGAAAAAACACGAAGTTGGTGGGGCAAAATGCAAGGTTGACGAGGCAGTGACCCCACCATTTGAACAGGAAGCCCCGCCCGTGGACTACGGCCGATGCGATGTTCTGAACAGTGTGCAGTTCTGGCCCATCTCTGTGGCCCGAAGCAAAGGTCACGATCTCCAGACAGCATTTATGTGCAATGATGACTCCCGAAAGAGTACGGCGCCACACTAACATCTGTCTCGGGGCGAATCGCCGGGGGATGAGAGGGAGTGTGGGAACATCCTGTCAGTCGCACACTTCCCCAGTCATGCTCGAAAGTCGTAACCTGTTCTAATTGTCAGTCCTGCTCTAAAGTCGTAACCCGCACTAATTGTGAGGTCGCACATTAAGATGCAGCCCTGCACAGAGTCTGCATCATCTGACTCATGCGGTGCACTCGCAACGCATCTGCTGGTGGAGCCTTTAACTGTGATTTAGCATGATTGCCTGGTACGACAACTAAGAGACGCCAGCTGATGGTTAGCATACCTTAACTAAGCGGCCTTTAGATCGATAGGAATGGATTGCACGGGCATGGCTTGGATGATGATTTGATTGCAGGTAATGACGATTTAAATGGATACCCGAGAAAATTGGGCTGTCCAGTTTGCTGAAGAGGATGTTGTAATAGTCAGTCATCATAGCTTGTTTTTTCCCTACTGTTTACCGACTTGTTAATTGTATGCTGTCGGTGTCCCCAGTGGCTTAAAACTCGCCAGCCACTAAAACACTTCCCAGGTTTAATTTGCTGGCTGAGTGAACACAAAAGCATCGCGTGCTTTCAAGTCACCACATATGCCACTGTTATCTCTTGACTCGTCGTGACAGGCACGCACTCCTCAGCGCAGAGCTATGCCGTGTGTCACGGAAGTCACGGAGCGAGTTGGGCCTCGGTGGCAGTCTCTCGAGGCGACAGCTGCTCACGAGCGCTGAGGTAGCAGCCTCATTAGGGCCCCTTAGCAGCCTCCTCAGCGACTCGGGGGCAGCGGCAGCGTCCCTCTGGGAACAGCTCAGTGGGTCGCGCGCTGTCAATTCCCCCGATGCGGCACGTAGACCGAGGTGGCGTCGTCCACTGGGCGCATCGGTCAGCGGCGCATCGGCGCATCGGTCAGCGGCGCATCGGTCAGCGGCGCATCGGTCAGCGGCGCATCGGTCAGCGGCGCATGGGTCATCGGTCATCGGTCAGCGTGTCTGAGAGAAGCGTCGTCGTCAGCGTGACAATCAGCGTCATCATCGATGGCGGGGTTCGGGCCCGGCACGCGCGTCTAGATGGTCGCATATTTGCCCTCCCATTGGCCACTGTCTCTCTTCATCATAGTGGAGACAGTGACTGAATACTAACGGAACAGTGACGGAACAGTGACGGAACAGTGACGGAACAGTGACTGAATACTGACGGAACAGTGACGGAACAGTGACGGAACAGTGACGGAACAGTGACTGAATACTGACGGAACAGTGACGGAACACTGACGGAACAGTGACGGAACAGTGACGAAACAGTGACGGAACAGTGACTGAATATTGACGGAACAGTGACGGAACAGTGACGAAACAGTGACGGAACAGTGACGGAACAGTGACGGAACAGTGACGGAACAGTGACGGAACAGTGACGGAACACTGACGAAACAGTGACGGAACAGTGACGGAACAGTGACGGAACAGTGACGGACCAGTGACGGAACAGTGACGGAGCAGTGACGGAGCAGTGACGGAACAGTGACGGAACAGTGACGGAACAGTGACGGAGCAGTGACGGACCAGTGACGGGACAGTGACGGGACAGTGATGGAACAGTGACGGAACAGTGACGGACCAGTGACGGACCAGTGACGGGACAGTGACGGAGCAGTGACGGACCAGTGACGGAACAGTGACGGAGCAGTGACGGACCAGTGACGGAACAGTGACGAAACAGTGACGGACCAGTGACTGAACAGTGACGGAGCAGTGACGGAACAGTGACGGAACAGTGACGGAGCAGTGACGGAACAGTGACGGGACAGTGACGGAACAGTGACGGAACAGTGACGGAACAGTGACGGAGCAGTGACGGACCAATGACGGAACGGTGCAGTGACGTAGCAGTGACGGAACAGTGACGGACCAGTGACGGAGCAGTGACAGAACAATGACTGAAAACTGACGGGACAGTGACGGAACAGTGACGGAGCAGTGACGGAGCAGTGACGGAGCAGTGACGGAACAGTGACGGAACAGTGACGGAACAGTGACGGAACAGTGACGGAGCACTGACGGGACAGTGACGGAACAGTGACGGAACAGTGACGGAGCAGTGACGGAACAGTGACGGAACAGTGACGGAAAACTGACGGGACAGTGACGGAACGGTGACGGAACGGTGACGGAACGGTGACGGAACGGTGACGGAACGGTGACGGAACGGTGACGGAACGGTGACGGAACGGTGACGGAACGGTGACGGAGCAGTGACGGAACAATGACTGACTGAATAATGATTGAGCGATGGCCGCAGGGACGGTGCAGTCAGACGTGAAACAGGCGATGATAATTTGCTTCTTGAATGAGGGAACTTTTAACCTGCGCCCCGCTGGGGTATTCAGCCGAACACGCCCCCGCTGCGGAGGCAGATTCTGCCCCCCCCCCCCTTCGTGATCTTCCGAACAAATAACTGCAGCGAGACGGGCAAGGCGGCAATCGAAAGCTCTCAATGAGACGCATCTAAAGCATGTGCGAAATTTTCCAAATAAAGTCACATGTCAGGTCACGGTCAGGTCAAAGATCAAAATTGAGGTATTTGAGTTTATGGGCCATGCTTTCTATCCAAAGCGACTATTATGCGACTATTATCATACAAAGTGATCTCAAAGGTATAATACATCTCCCGCGTAAGCGAAAGTGGAATTGTAAGCAAAGGTCAAAGTCAGGTCACAAAGGGTCACTATTGGCAAGAGGTGTACAAAACCCATGCGACACATGTTTTATGGTTATTTTACACGTATAATTAGATAGTAACAGTCATTTTCACAACCTGCCCACATATAACGGTCTGCAGGTCAAGGTCAGGTCACAGTCAAAAATTGAAATTGACTAACCTAAATGAAAAGGCATGATTCTAGACCAGATTTGTCTCCGAATTACAGCGGTGACATTTATTTGCCTGTATCTGGTCACTAAAAGACCAAAAATGCAACTTAAAAAATGACATCATGAGTTGCTTATACCTAGGGAGCTATAAGTCAGTCAAAAATAAAGGTATTGCTTTGAAATTTGGTTTGGACATCGTTCATACTTGGTTCTCCAACATATGTTCCTGTATTGCAATATCTTCAAACATTTTCATTTTGTGGATTTGGTCCCGAAAACAAATCAGTTTATTTTTATTGGCGGGGGGGGGGATAATTTTGTTTAAAGAAAATCTGAGATATCCATTGTGAAGAGAATGTCATTTCCTTTCTTTTAACGTTTTTATATTTGCAATTTGCAGCAAAACTAGATTTTCTACGATTTTCCGAACATTTATCGTTTTTCCACCAAAAATGGCACGACATTATGTCATTAAAACGTCATATCTCCCAAAGTACTGCATCCATTTCAATGCAATTCGATGAGAAGGCGTAGAATGGATACAGGATAAGGTACTGCAGGTTTCACGTCGATATTTATCATAGTTTTCAAATTATTGAGAAAATCTTGGAGGGTGGCAGATCCCCCCCCCCCCCCCCCCCAGCGGGGCGCGGGTTAATAAAATGTTGCTACATTTGCCAATGCATGTCAGGGATTTGCCGTGGGCCCTCGGATCCTCAGTACTCCGAAACTCTGGCTAGACAAACTTTCGAAACTTAGGATTGATCTTGGATGATTACCTCCCGAATGTTGTTTTTAGCGACATGAACTCAGGGGAGTATACTCAACGGCGGGATATCCTTTTTGTCGATTGTTCAACTCTTGGCACGGACTCCGGAGAGCACACAACCTGGAGCGCCTGACCTCCAGCGCCCGCGCCTCTCCGGCGCTCGCGCAGCCGGCATCAGAATCGAGGCCAGTCGCGGCAGCTGCCCACACGGTCACGTGACACCGGCCGCCAGCCGTCGCTGTGTGCTGAGACGGTCACGTGACCGGTCAGACGGGCACCTGCTCTCCCGCCCGTCTCCGGTTCTCGGATTGCGACAAGCGGCTACTGACTCTGCTCACCGGTCGGTCCTGAATCGAACGGCTGCCGTTCCAAGTAGTCTCGCCAACCCGAGGCGTTGGGACGTATGTAGGATGTACGGGCGTCAGTAGGTATGTACGAGTGTCGTATGTAGCGGTTGTGTGGTGAGGAGGGTCGCCCTCCGTCGCGTTTTCATTCGCCCTAGGGGTTCGTTAGTGAAGTGGTGTAGCGGCCCCTTCACGATTTATTGCCCTGTAAGGATTGAATCATTGATGAGAGTCCGACTTACGGGCCTAATTGCTCCGGATGTCACTGGCGACGGATCCCGTGACGTCCGACCAAACATATAAATCCGCTTAACGAGTCGAGCCTTTCTGTGGATGTTCGGGGCATTAAAGCTGAGACTGTTGAGACAAGCTTAACATGCTGATTAATGTGGATCAGGCACAGCAGCTGAAACCCGGGCTTCAGAAACACTCGTCAAATATTTAGTACAAACTTTCACAGTCACGCTAATACCTCTTAATTTACACTTATATGGCAAGGTAAATCACTTTCATAACTTGTCCTGCTACACTCAAACAAAACTTCCTGACGTCTTGTGACTCGTAGTTTAATTTCTTTGTTTGTTTCTTTGTGTTTGAGTCTACAAATAACCATTACATAACGGCTTTGTTGTATACCCGACCCACTTCTCACCGCATCGCTGGGCACCACTGCCCCCCCCCCCCCCCCCCCCCACCCCTCCCCACGTAAACCCGTGGTTCCGTGACACGCGAGATTATTCAGACTTCAAAACACAGAGACGGTTCGGAGAAACGCGCCGATCTCGTGCCGGGAGTTTCTTCACCGTTGGCGCGGCCCCCGAAATCCCCGCTAACCCCATGCCAGCCTGCATCTCACGCGGATAGGAGGTCGATGACCCGAGGGCCGAGGGGACAGCCGATCTTCTGCCGGCCCCCTCACGACCCCTTTCTCCGGGGATGACGCAAGATTGCTAGAGTGCCCGGCTCCCAAGCGGAGGGCCCGGGTTCGAGCCCAAGTAGAGCCATGGGCCCTGAATTCTGAATGCCATGCTGTGCATCACTCCATGGGAGTGTGCGTGACCACTTTTACAACAAAAAGGACAACGCTCGACGCACGACGCTCGACTCAATCACGGAAGGAGTAACGACTGGGTGGCGTGTGGCGTCACTCCCCTGGCCAGCCGGTCAACCGGAGCCGCCGCCGCGCCGGTCTGGCGTGAGAGGCGGTCCTGCCGCGGCGTCACCGGCCCGCTGACGGATGCCTCCCGTCACCGGAGTGACACCCTCCCGCGATCTGATTGGACGTCGCGTCTGATGGGACGTCAGGAGACGCGTCATTAGTGTGCCGTTTGTTTTACTGAGCGTCACGTTTCCCGATCGAACGGGGCGGCCGAGGCACCACGTGGGCCCGATAGCGTCTGGCCACAGAGGTGGTCGTGGTTGGTTATTCACAGCGGACAAGCTGTCCTTGTGTGGCCGCCGGCGGTGACGGTGGCAGCGGAGATAACCTCTGCACCGTATCCGGTGGCTGTGACGGAGGACTAGGACTGGCATCGTAACCTGTGGATGTGGTGGAGGACGGATCTGTATCGTATCCGGTAGATAGGACGGAATACTGAGATGACCTTTGCACCCTACAATGTCCTTCCTGTCGGCAGGCACCACACGACACGCTGGACACACGCGACACACGAGACGCGACACGGCACACGACACACGACACACGACACACGACACACGACACGCGACACGCGACACGCGACACACGACACACGACACTCGACACACGACACTCGACACGCGACACGCGACACGACACACGACACACGACACACGACACACACGACACACGACACACGACACACGACACACGACACTCGACACTCGACACTCGACACACGACACACGACACGCGACACGCGACACACGCCACACGACACACACGACACCCGACACTCAACACACGACACACGACACACGACACGCGACACACGGCACACACGACACACGACACACGACACACGACATACGACACACGACACACGACACGGGCTCTGCAGACGGGTCGCCGCGTCACGTCCCGTCGCTGCACCCCGTGCTCGCCGTGAGAGGTGTTTCCGGTTCCGGTCGACCGCCGGTTCCCACGGCCGTGATTCAGCCGCCGTGATCGCCGCAGATCGTGAGCGTCCGGCGCGGCGCGGCGGCCAGCGCCGGGCGGCTACCGGGTCCACCGCTGACCAGTGACCACTTTCCCACCCATCGGACTCCATCGCCGCTGGACTTTTGGCGTTTTGGCGTTCGCGTCACTCTCGGTTGGACGGTAGTCAATGTTAGTTAGTCGACGGTACTGTAATCTCACCGGGTCGGTTTCCGCCGAAGTGCACGAGCTGGAACTGGCCCCCGTCGCGTCACCGGCCGCTACTGACTCGGACACTTTTGCTGACGGATGACTCAGAGTCCAGTTCCGAAGAGACCGTTCTGTCAACTGGAGACAAAGTGCAGCCTGGCTGCGGTTTGCAGAATCTTCTGACATTCCGTCCGGCAGGTTTTCCTTGCACAATCTTGGTCTCACGGACGTCCGTTTCAGACTAATAGTCCGGGAACTCGACGATTGCTGAGTCAGGAAACATGTTCAGATTTGTCGAATTTCGTTTGCTTCGATGTAAGAGTGGCTAAATAATCAAGTATACATGCTAGTGCTCATTAATGGCCATCGTTGCTTTATATTACAAATAAACAACATTTTTTTGGAATCACTGTTATTTTTGAATGATTGTCCAACGCATTCTTCGGTCCCTTCTTGTCCTAACCCTAATTCTAAGCAGGGTATCAGAGTTGCTTGTTGGTTCAGCATACTGGTCGTCCTTCTCGCTATCAGACTCGACACCAGCCACCGGCAGACTACTGACATGGACTGATTAAAGAGTCAGTCCGGCTCTACAGAGGCAGACTGCCACCTAGCTCTGCCTGGACCAGACTGACCGTCGCAGCCACCTAGCTCCACGTGGGCAGACTATTTCCCACGGCCGGCGGTGCCGCTGCCGTCCCGGTCCCACGGCGGCACTGCTGCATCACTGGCCATCACCGCCGGACGGCTCTCCCCGCCCCGAGAGACCGCACCTCCCTCCCGTCTGCACACCGTGCACAACGTGCACAGTGCACACCGTCCACTAAACACTGTCGGGTCGGTGCCTAATGTAACCGGCCTGGCTCAGACAGGAACACCTGCGGCAGTTGTATTACGATACATTTGCTGCTTCCCAGAACGGCGCGATGGAAAGATTCTTTGAACGCATCGAACGTATGTTAAAAAGGCCTTGTAAACAGTCCGTGAGTCTAAGGAAACTCACAGGAAGTTAAAAGCACGTCGGAGGAGCTTCGCAGAACAGCATGCACGTGGTGCTGCGCTGTATGTGCAGATGTGTGAAAACGTACTTCGGGCCTTCGATGCTGTTTATTGATCGGGTCACAGGTGGCATGTGGCTTTATCGTGTTCCCAACTATGGGCGCTCTGTAGTGGCTCTCTAAACACGCTTAATGTGACATTAATTGTATTCATGAACGTTGTACGGATATCCCTTTCAGGCCAGTTTGGCATTATTATGACGTCGTTTTGTCCATGAAATGATGTAATGTTTTCGTTCGGTCATATGAAATGCGCCGAGGCACGGTGGTGGCCTGGCCAGCAGCGCACGTGCCGACGTAAATGTACAATGTACATACTGCCCGCGCGCTGTGTACACCCATAAACTGCACGGAAAACTGCACATTTGCTGATGAAGAGTTTTCCGATGATTGCTCGCTTGTCAAACACAAAGATCCTCGTACATCGTACTGAGTGTCACTGCCAATAACTTGGTGGTTATGGCTGCAGTATACTTACTTGCCAGTAGCGCTTTACTATTTGTTGGCACTTGGCAGTGCCACAGTAGCACAGAGCAGAGCAGAGCAGAGCAGAGCAGAGCGTGTGACAGTGTGACAGTAGAAACACAACGTCGACATACAAGGCTGAGGTAGTTCGCTACCATTTTTGTGAGCGCCGTTCGTTCACACTTGGGTCTGACTGGTTGTATGGGAAATCCACAATGCAGTCATTATCAAGGTTACTTTACTAATAAGGTTTACCCACGAGGGAGAAACGACTCCCGGGGTGACGTCACAGCATTTGGCATCAATATTTTGCAATATGGTAGCAAATAAACAAAGTCGTTTATGGCGCCGGCGATTCATTCAATGTTAATATTGTACTGTTATGTAATGTTAATAGTTTGGTTAATATAAGTCATAATGCGCTGCAGGCACGATTATATAGTATTGCACGGTTGGATTGAGACTAACACAAACAGGACAAGCAGTTTAATTTTACATTGAATCGTCCGAGTCGAAAGTCGTTAGTGGTTGCCTAGCAACCACGTTGTTTACCAAACAGTCGTTGCTCTCCGATTATCAGCGTTCTTTTTGTGACATAAGCAGTGATTCTAGTTGAACCGCGTGAATATTAGAGCTTTATGTGCTTGGTAATATTTATATTCATTTTTGAGATATTTATATTTAAAAACTGGCATTAATTTGTGAATATTAGTTGGAAATAGCAGCATGGGAAGGCCACAATGGAGGCGAGTGCACTTTAAGTTAAGATTTAAGCGAAGATGAGCACGGAAGGCGAATCAGAATCCTCAGCCGAGGTAGGAGGATATGATCGAAATGATCCAACGAAAGGTGTGTGGGCAATTGCAAGTAAAATAAACAAGCAGGTTAATTTAGAGCATCAATCAGTCTGAAATTATTTACATCCGGGAACATGGGAAAGTTGAATGACGTCATTATGACGTAGTCCTGGGAGTTTCCAGGTTTTCGTGGACGGGGGCTGGTCATTATCATGTTGCACAATATGTAATGTCGTATATCATAATATCCCGTTGCGTTAGCAGTGGTTCACTAATTGCACCACGTGCTGAGAGCGAAACAAATGATGTTAAATTTAGCTGATCTGGTATAAAAACGTGTCAAGCGTCTCGTCCACAACTCGATGTTTATTTAAATGTTTTGTTCTACCTACTTGCGGTTTTTGAAAGACTGGTTTTCGAATAATCTTATGGGTACTATACATAATTATAATTGTCATGCTGCAAACTGCATGCTGTCATATAATTTCATCATAGATAGGTTCAGTTACGTTCATTGGCGTTCACCTCATGAGAGGAGACCTTACGTCAATGAATTAATCGACTATGTCCATGCCATTGAAGCATGTCTGTTTTAGCTGACTAGTCCAGTCCGTCAGTCATGGTTACTCTTCACCAACCACATTGTACCCTTTTGGTCCGTGTTGACCTGATCCAAGTCATTTTAACAACAATAGGCCACTAATCTCGGACATATGTCTCCCATTAACCGTCGGGCAATACCAGGTCACTAACTAGGACCGGACGACGGTGGCCCATCGTCCCCGGTCGTTCACAGATATGATCAGCACTGAGTATCTACAGCATGTGTTGAGTAGTGAGTAGTGACTGAGTGCTGGTTGTGATCACCGGGCGCACCTGGTGCCGGTGACCCATGGCGGCTTATCCGCCCCTTCTCGAGATCTCGAGATGCTTCTCGAGATGTTGGCTTGGGCCGGCGAAGGGTCACGGGGCGGAGGGGGACGGCGAGGTCCCCTGCCCGGAGGTATTTGATTCGGAGGGGCCTGGTGTCACGGGGGGGGGGGGTGTGCGGGACGTGACTGTCGTCGTCTGGGTGTCGCCACGCAAGGTTGTGTGAGCGCAGAATAAACGTTTTACTACAGTGTCATAAAACCCGCCAGACCTGGCGATCAATGACGATGAGTGAGTGCATTTGTTTGATTACAACGGTAGCAGTGATCGAAAATTCGCTCGTTTCATTCACGTTCGAGTATGATTTATTGATTTACAGCGAAGCAAATGCATGTACGAGTAATTGCTGCATTGTTTGAATTCCATAACTCGCCTGAAAATCCAGCGCTGACAGTAAAACATGGTACCTGACAACGCATACTATGCACAGGCGCACTTCCCTGACCTATATTACTGCCCTAGCATTGCTTGCCTGTACCTTGTATGATTCCGTCTATATCCTGTATCCGCATCGGTTACGCATGTCGTGCCTTCATATATCCAAGGTCATATAAGAAGGTAGAGTCATCCAGCGATTTAACCGAGTCCGACCCAGGGGTGGTGACGTCACACGTCCGCAGAATCCCTTGCCCCTATACAAATCAATAATAACTCGCAATTTGTTAAAGACTATATAGCGAATTATACCTATCTGGTTTGCACAAAACGTGCACTTAAAGAAAGACCGGTTAAAGGGCTCTAACGTATCTTTATGACATTTTGCTCCTGAGTCACTCCTGATTTGACAGCGATTACCCCTTCGCTAATTTGAATAGGCCATATATAAACCGCGCCACAAATGTCGATGCGCCAAAATCGTGTGGACGTGTGCGTCACACCATTAAAAAAAAATTGCCCCTAGGCGGCTGAGGGGATGACATCCCCTGCATATATCCACCTATTATATGCCGCTCGACATTCTCAAGCTGTTCCTGTCACTGGAAGTTGCAGGGCCTCCGCCATAATATTGCTAGAAAACAATGTTCAGTTGTAGTCACAACTGTTTTGCTGACGGCGACCGCTTAGCTTCCCTGGATCCCGTACCACAATTTCAAAGGGGTGGAGGAGCCCTGGGAAGTTTAGAGTGGATAAGCCGCTGGCCAGTCCAGCCCGACCCACCAGCCGTGTCCAGAGGTCACAGGAGCATCTGCCGCGCCTGTCGTCTGTCGCCTTCCGCCTGACCCGAGGCAGCTCCGCTGTATCTGCGTGTAGTGCTGAGTACCTCATCCCCACCGGCCGGAACGTACCTACTACCTACTACTCCTCTCCTCGTGAGCTGCCTTTGAAGTGGGACGACGTTATCGACGAAGAAATCACATCTCGTCGAGTGTCGAACGCCGGCCAGTGACGTGTTTATCGGGCGTTAGCGTCGCTATGTCATTGTGTAATGAATCACTGTACGGTATTGTCCACTCGGCGTCCGCCGGCTCTGCTGGAATCCGACGCACTCCACGCACGCGGAATCCACGCACGGGAAAGGAAAACCGTCACCCACGCCGGTCACCGTGACTAAGGCCACTTCTGATTTGTCGCTGTGGCCGAGTGGGTAATGTCGGGACAGACCGGGACGTTCTCTCCGGGACGTTCTCGGGACGTTCTCCGAGACGTTCTCGAGACGTTCTCTCCGGGACGTTCTCGGGACGTTCTCTCCGAGACGTTCTGGGGACGTTTTCGGGACGTTCTCGGCACGTTCTCGGGACGTTCTCTCCGAGACGTTCTGGAGACGTTTTCGGGACGTTCTCGGGACGTTTTTGGGACGTTCTCGGGACGTTCTTTCCGGGACGTTTTGGGGACGTTCTCTCCGAGACGTTCTCGGGACGTTCTCTCCGGGACGTTCTGGGGACGTTCTTTCCGGGACGTTTTGGGGACGTTCTCCCCGAGACGTTCTCGGGACGTTCTCTCCGGGACGTTTTCGGGACGTTCTCTCCGAGACGTTCTGGGGACGTTTTCGGGACGTTCTCGGGACGTTCTTTCCGGGACGTTCTGGGGACGTTCTCTTCCGGACGCTCTCTCGTTCGCCCGGGCGGTACCGGCCAGCCATCATCATGAAGTTGTACTTGCGTCGATATCTGATCGACATTCCGGAGAGTGCGTTGGGCGGGTCTCAGGACGTATTACGACGGTATAACACGGAGACGGCGCGCACGTGCGCGGGATGTTTGTCGGAATGTGTGTCCCGAAAGGTCAGTGACAGGTCGATGTCACCATAGGTGGGCACCGCTACTTCAAAATGTAACTGCGTTACTCGTTACTCCGTTAGTCCAAAAAAAACGCGTTACTCCGTTATATCGTCAAAAAGTGTAACGGAAGTTACAGTTACTCCGTTACTCCGTTACTTTTGTAAAACGAAGTGATATAAATTCCGACAGAATGAAGATATAGAAGTTAAACCGGTACCAATGTGTTTGTCTCGTCGAGACACGTCTTCCAATATGCAGCATGACCATCTTGGGTCATGCTGCTTGACCTTGACAATTTTTGGTCAAATTTCTGAGTTATCCTAAACTGGTCAACATGAATATATGTCGAAGCGCCTTGGCGAGACGAACACGATGGCTAAAACAATATTGCCTTATCTTGATTAGGTAAAAAGTTATTTGCGAAAAACTGTTTTGTCATAAATAGCTTTTTTATCTTTGATCACCTCTGGAGCCTAGTTGCTATTGATCTGAGCTTAAATTTGAGGACACCATGGCGATTGCATGTTTCAAGAGCTTTCGATTGGTTTTATCGTTTGTTCCTAGCTATCATAGTTCTCGAGATATGTTGGGATTTCTGGAGCAAAGTGCTAAAGTTGTTTATTTTTTGCATATTTGACCCCATTTGACCTCGAAGATATTGACCTAGGGTCATACAAATTTCGCAAAACAGAGTTCTCTACAGAGCATCCCTACCCTACAAATTTAATGATTGTAGCTGTTATGGGGTAGTGAGATCTTAGGGAGGGGAGCGGAATCCCCCCCCCCCCCTTCCAGTGCGTGTAATTATCAGAGGTTCGCTACACGTTACTCGAAGCTCGCCTTTATCATAAACTAGTGCCGCCAGTTGCCGCCGGTCTATATCAGCTGACGAACATTGCCAACGTTTCGCGGCATCGAGATCGGGAGACAGCTACATTTATTGCAGTCATTGCGCATTGTGCCCCATTAAAGGGAATAGTGAACCTTTAACATTCGTTTTTAACTGAGATAGCCAGATTGTTGGTAGTACTGATAAATCTCCAAATCTGAAATGTTTCCTTCCAAAACGACCTAGTTGCTGAGTTTCAAGGCAAAACAAATGGAGCTATTGGGAGCTATTTTAAAGGGCCAAATCTTGTGACGGTTCGCATACGTCATTAGTGTGATTTCTACCGCACTTCGTTTTCGCTATTTGAACCGACCGCCACTGAAACGCATCATGTGTTCATAAGCTATAAATATTATTGGTCATAACTTTGTCAATTTTCATTGGATTTCCAATTAAAAATAATGCCGACACTCGTCTTGCAAATGCACATCTTTTGCTGGTGGTTCGTATCTGTAACTGCAATGTTTGCTGCAGTACACGCACATCCAGAATGTATGCCCCTATTATACACGTGACTTCAGGTTTTGAGTAAATACCTTGGCTAATTTTGAACCGATTTCCAGTTGAAAATTACCAATAGATGCTTCGTGATAAGACACATTTGTTGATTGGTGGCTCGTCGGCGTTCATGAAATATATTGATTCAATTTTGACAAAGTTTGTTTTTTGTTTACGATGAATTGACGCTTAGCTCGAAATATTATTGGCTATAACTTTGTCAATTTTCATTGGATTTCCAATTAAAAATAATGTAGACTCTCATCTTGAAAAGGCACACCTTTTGATGGGTGGCTCGTACCGGTGGCTGCAATATTAACTGCACATCCACACATTTATTTACATCCACCACACACCGATAACACACATTTGTGGGTAGGTATATCACATTTATTTATGCGCATGAACATTATGGGTATGTGTTCACGCAACGGCACTCCAACTCTACTCATATAAGGCCATAGTGTACACATTCACACATTTTCAATCGCGACCAATATACTCGCGAGTCGCGACCCAGCGAACGAGCTTGTTAGTAGAGATGCAAAAATTCCCCCAAAAACAGGAACCGGCCCCGCACCGCCACCGCTCATACATGAGTTGGGACCGGCATCAAGGCCGGCCACATGTGGCAGCACCCGCCAGGCCCGGCACGCGGCAGCTCAAGCTAGGAATCTGCATGTATACTTCATTCTACACTTAAAATCTTTTAGCAGGAATATTTATAGTTTGCAATGTGCATTTTGCACCATTTTAACACACACCACATTGAAACACCAATGGATAATGGATATATATGGACCATGGAGTAAAGAAATCCCACACAAGTCAGAACTTGAGATAAATAATCAACAACAGACTAACAGGAAAGTCAAACAGGTCAAGGTGAGTAGACTTCTTTCATCTTTGGTGGTTTGCAAAAATAAAAAACAAAAATAAGACGCATGATAGATATATAGATCATGCAAGTCCAAACGAGCAGCTTAAAAGTATGTAATAAGTATGCATTCATCACTCAACATCACACAATGCAATGTTTGGGTTGTAATTGTAATAGCTTCTACAAACAATGTTGAGGTTAGAGGTACTACAACCTACTTACTTATTTGATCAATGTTGACATGGACTAGTAAATACTAAATATACTTCACAGGATAATGGGGAAAAGGCAAGTTTTCCTGGACATTTAAGTATGACAAACATACTAAAAACATTGGGAGTGACAATCATATCTTGAATGATAAAAGTAAAATAATCGACCTGTTTTAAATTACAGAGTATCCTCGGTTTTCTCACTATCCAAGCCAAGATATCTATAACTAACATCTAAGCCAGTCACACACAGAGCCACTCTTATACGGCCTTGTCACATATTTATACAGCCTTGGGCAGTGAGCACAGATAAACAAAGCTTGAGCTACTTCACTGCCAAAGCCAAGGCCGTACAACTGCCTTGGTACAACTTCACACGTCCGTCAAGCTAGCAGCAGATTCATATTCGCGAATCTGCTGCTGCCAGACAGACATTCGCCGGGCTCGAATATACTGCTACTGGCAGCAGATTCGGCGAATGTCTGTCAGCTGGCAGCATATTCGTGAACAACTTCCGCGGCCTTCTTGGCGCATCTTAGACGCGAGCAGCAGATTCAGATATTCGCCGGGCTCGAATATACTGCTACCAGCAGCAGATTCGGCGAATGTCTGTCAGCTGGGAGCATATTCGTGAACAACTTCCGCGGCATTTTTCGCGCATCATCTGAACGCCAGCAGCAGATTCGCAACGTGATGTGTTTGAGTTGAGTTGTTCGGTGAGAGATGGGTACCTTCTAGGTAAGTAGGTATTGATCAACGTATTACTGACTTGAAGCAGTCAGTGAGTAGCACCTCTAACCTCCTCCTACTTACCTAGAAGGTACCCATCTTTCACCGAACAACTCAAACACATCACGTTGCGAATCTGCTGTTGGCGTTCAGATGATCCGCGAAAAATGCCGCGGAAGTTGTTCACGAATATGCTGCCAGCTGACAGACATTCGCCGAATCTGCTGCTGGTAGCAGTATATTCGAGCCCGGCGAATATCTGAATCTGCTGCTCGCGCCAAAAAGGCCGCGTAAGTTGTTCACGAATATGCTGCCAGCTGACAGACATTCGCCGAATCTGCTGCCAGTAGCAGTATATTCGAGCCCGGCGAATGTCTGTCTGGCAGCAGCAGATTCGCGAATATGAATCTGCTGCTAGCTTGACGGACGTCAACTTCACTGCTGTGCGTAATGGCGTCTGAAGTATTTGACAATTGTGAAGCGTTGAGCTCAAAACGGCGCAGACAATTAATCCCGTCACCGAAATGACTAACTTTATCACCATAATTACTTAAAATCACCAAAATGAAAATGTCAACATATTGCGGATTCGGCAGATGGACTTCTTTAAAAAATATTTAAACTTCAACTGACACCAATGGTTAAGATTTAATACTACAGCTTATTTTCGAATACGAACATGAACAATTGTCTTCACACAATTCTGAGGCGTCGCGATTCTGAGGTGTGAAGTTGTGAATATCTGTCAGCGACACATTCGCGAATATCGATCTACTGCTTAATTGACACACGTGATTCTTTTACGGTCCAGTCCTGGCGAATTCGTCGCAAATGTGACTCATCAAAACACATTGTTTGGAAATTGGGTTTGAATGTGTTGTCGGGGAGTGTGTCACGTGTAATTATGCAAGGTCATATATAAATTATGGAGCTATTGTGATAAGAAGTTGAAGTGGAACTAGACAGGTTTGCATTCTGTGATAGGTCTTGGCCATTTAAGATTGCTTTGCAAAATGTTTTTGTTTGTGTTTTGCAGTCTTTCCACCTTTATAATTGTAATTGCATAAAATACAATATTTGTTCACTACCAAAACTACAAATGATATGACTTGAATATGTCCTTTCTCATGTGGAACTAAATAGTAAATATGTATCAATAAATATTCTCAGTAATATGTATTTACAATAGTATTAACAATAATTATTATCATATACGTGGGTGGTTTTGTTCCATAGGTACTTATTTGTTATACAAAATAATTTGGGGTGACCTGGGGCAATGGGATGACTAAATATAATATTGTATGCCACCCCACCTAGTTACTAGTGATGACAGTGGAATATGATTTGGGGTAGTTGTTTCTGTTTGACTGCACTCGACTCTCACACTGCTGCAGTGACTGAGCTGATGAATTGATCATGAATTGACCCTGTAGTTTGATTTATTAAGTTTCACTGGTGTGTCCACTCCTTGCTAGGTCGTACTAGTTATCACTTTTAATTTGTAAACTAGGACATTGTTATGTGTTATGCTGGTGTTTTACTGTTGTATATTTTGTTTTCTCAATTTATCATGATCTTTAAGCATGTATGTTCTGACTTCTGCCAATATTTATTTCTATTTTTTGTTTTAATTGATAACTTGTGCTGAGCCCGGCATGAGCCCGGCAAGCCTGAGTTCAGACACAGCTTCAGGCACGCCGGGCCTGAATTTGGGCCCAGCGCCGGCTCCGTGGTCCTGAAATTTGCGTCTCTACTTGTTAGTGGTGCTTACATATTCTGATTCAAGGATAGACTTTTGCCGGTATGACGTCACAACCCGTTTTGGTGACGCAAGATATTATTGTGACGTCACATGCATTAATATCAATATTTTTCAAATTATGACAAATTGGTACTTTTCGCAAAAACGAATGCCAGAACCGTAATCAGGACACTTGTTTCCATCATTCCACATACTTTTCCCAAGGTGCACAATTCCCTTTAAGCAACAGCCCAACAGGTACGCTATTTGGCAGCCCTTTACGCCATATGACATTCTATTTGTTTTACGTGTGTAAGGCATTGATTGTGCTGTTGCGAATAAACCCGAGCGTGAAGAGAAACAAGTATAGGGAAAAATAACGGAGTAACGGAGTAACAGAGTAACGGGGTAACGGAGTAACGAACTAAAAAGTAACGAAGTAACAGACCACAAAAATAACTTCCGTTACTCGGTCCGTTACTGTAAACAAAATGTAACGAGTCCGTTACTTCGTTACTAAAAAGTAACTTCGTTAGTAACGTAGTAACGGAGTAACGGACCGGTGCCCACGGCCCACCTATACATGTCACACGGTCACGGTGGGCGATGGACCGTAGCGCTAGGCGTCCGGGGAATTGAAACGCTCTGATGACCTCATGTGACGTTTAGGTGCTTAATTAGACTTGTAAGTGTGGCTTTATCGTCAACGTTTAGTGCGCTTTCTGAAAATTGTTCACCAAGTGTAAGGGTGTTATTGTAAGGGGGTCTTAATTACTAATTGATAACCCTCGTTTTTTTTTCAGTAGCGTGGTGTTTGTTTTGAAAAAGGAACATGTACTGCCGGTGTCACTGCCGGTGCGAAATTAATATGTATTTAGGCGTGATAGATAAAACAAACATGTTGCTATAATGAGTTTGTTATCTTAGCATTTAATATAAGACTGTCGTTGTCACGGTAGGCTTCGTGTCATGGTAATCTTGAAGGCTTGCTTAATGCATATCATAAATGACGTATAGCATATATCCTTTGTCGTTATTGCATTTGATACAGGGCATTCCACATTCCACAATCCACAACAGATTGACCAGTGTACAGCACTCAATGAAATACAAAAAAAAAATCGTTCGGTCATTTCCCCATCCCTTCGCCACAAATATAGCAGTCATAGACAGCAGCACAATATTTTTCTATGGAATACGAGGGAATGCATTTTTTCCAACCGGAGCATCGAACGGTACCTCTTTTTCAAAACGCCTGTCAATGTGACCAAACCGAAATCAACGTCCAGTGGACGGGTGTTTGACCACTTTCGAGTTATAGTTTTTGTCCTGTCTCCTCGTGTCACTCACTGCGTCTGATGGGCCTGGGATAAGGCCGACCAAGAGTGGCCGTCCGCCTCACCGGGAACACCTGCTCCTCCTTCCTACTCCACAAATGATTCCCGTTAAACCAATCACAGTCTGTTATCAGTGACAATCACTATGCACGCATCTGTCCCGTCAGCAGCTGGCGAAGACGGGTATCAGACAGATTGATGACATATCGTCACGGCCTGAGACGCACCTGTTTGGAAGCTACCAAACATAATTTTCCGTTGTGTGGCTGGGACCCGTCTTTTAACAGAAACATTAGGCAATTAAGGACTGACGTTGGACGACATGGGAAATAGGAACAAGAAAGATGGGAAGGCATCACCAGTGGCGGGTCCAGGGGGGGGCGTAGGGGCTGAAGCCCCCTGCCTTAGAAAACGGCGCCCTCGGGCACCGCGGCGCCGAAGGCGCCACGACGCTGTTCTTGCAAAGGATTTGCCGACGCCGAAGGCGCCGTAGCGTTCTCGGGAGGCCGCCAGGGCGCCGTTTTCCGTCTCCTCGTGTGTCTACCGACAGCGTCGCAGCACTCTTGAAAGACACCCTTGCACCTTTAGAAGACAGCTTGCCGCCCTCACAACGCATTATGCCGCCCTCAGAAGGTACATCGCTGCCCTCGGAAGGCATTATGCCGCCCTCGGAAGGCATCCTGCCGCCCTCGGAAGGCATCATGCCGTCCTCGGAAAACATCGTGTCGCCCTCGGAAAACGTGTCGCATTCGGAAAACATCGTGTCGCCCTCGGAAGACATTTTGCCGCCATCGGAGTGCATTATGCCGCCCTCGGAAGATGTCTTGTCGCCCTCTGAAGGTATCTTGCCGCCCTCAGATCACATTATGCCGCCCTCAGAGCGCAATATTCCGCCCTCAGAAGGCTTCATGCCGCCCTCAAAGCGCATTATGCCGCTCTTGGAAGGCATCATGTCGCCCTCGGAAGACATCTTGCCGCCCTCGGAAGTTATGTTGCCGCCCACAGATCGCATTATGCCGCCCTCGGAAGGCATCATGCCCTCCTCAGAGTCCAGAGAGCATTATGCCGCCCTCGGAAAGCATCCTGCCGCCCTCAAAACATCTTGCCGCCCTCGGAAGACATTTTGCCGCCCTCGAAGTGCATTATGTCGACCTCGGAAGATGTCTTGTGGCCCTCGGAAGGCATCTTACCGCCCTCAGAGCACATTATGCCGCCCTCAGAGTGTAATATGCCGCCCTCGGAAGGCATCCTGCTGCCCTCAGAGTGCATTATGCTGCTCTTGGAAGGCATCATGCCACCTTCGGAGACATATTGCCGCCCTCGGAAGGCATCTTGCCGCCCTCAGAGCACATTATGCCGTCCTCGGAAAACATCATGTCGCCCTCGAAAAACATTTGCCGCCCACGGAAGACATTTTGCCGCCTCAGAGTGCATTATGCCGCCTTCGGAGTTGGGAAGACGCCACCCTCGAAAGGCATCTTGCTACCCTCGGAAGGTATCATACCGCCCCCGAATGGCACCTTGCCGGCCCGAAAACGATGTGGTGTCCCGGCGCACTCAGAATGACGGTACCCTGACGCCTTTAGCTTCCCTCCGACGGCGAAATTGACACCTGTGACCTTCGAAACCAATAATACGCTTTTGCCCCCTCTCCCCACTCCTGATAGCGCCCTGGATGGCGCCTACGAAGAGGCCTGGACCCCCATGAAATAACCGTGGCACTTTTGTAATAAGCCTGGCGAGGCGCTGAAGGTGCTGACGTATTGTACCTTTCACACTCGGGGCGCCTACAAATAGCTTGGATGGATGTCCAATGTCCATGATGTCCACAGCTCTACAGAAACGTTTTCAGCGTCGGTCACCGATTTACGCGATTTGGCCCTAAGGATTAACCTCAAAACGAACCTCTTGCTTTCAAATATCAGGTCTATGTTGACCTTACTGGTCTCCTTCAAGATCAAATTAAAGGTCAAACGACGGGGAACGCTGTAGCGCCCAAAGTTACCGTCCGATCGCGACAAATTGGTCTCAAACGATTCCTTGTGCCCAGTTCCAAGATGACAAGAATGTTCCGAGTTGTGCCCTGTGACCTTCAAGATCAAGCCCCGTAACCTTTAATGTCAAATTCAGGGTCAAAGGACGGGATTTTTTCCCCGTCCTTTCCATTTCCAGAATGACAAACATTCTTAGAGTTGTGCCCCATGACCTTCAAGTTAGCGCCCAAAGTTGGGCGCTACAGCGTTCACCGTCCTTTGACCTTGAAGGTCACGCGGAAGCAAATTTACTCTAAGAATACTTGTCATCCTGGAAATGGGCACGGGGCATTGTTTGAGACTATTTGTATTGCAATCGGACGCAAACTTTGGGCGCTACAGCGTCCCCCGTCCGTTGCGCCCCCATATGTAAAAACATTGAATTTGTCCTTGAAGGAGACCTGTAAGGTCAAAATGGACCTGATTCTGGGAAAAAGGGGGTTCGATTTGATCTTGAGACCAAATGTCAAATTGTAAAATCGGTGACCGACGCCGAAAACATTTTATAATCCCCTTGGATTGGCGCGACCCAATAAGAACGACTCAACTGTCGTAACACAAGATTTTGCTCCTTGTTTATCCACGTATGCAACTTAGTTTCCCGATGTTGCGACAATATATTTTTTTCTTCTTCTCCGGGCTACATGTAGTTAGCCCGCAGAATAAAAATCATGTAAATCTTGTGAATCATGTTGATCTACGTATACGTAGATTCGCAGTCGGACCTTCCGATCATGCCACCAGACTTTCAAAAGGGTCCCGCGCCCCGCTGGGGTATTCAGTCGAACGGGGGGGGCATATACTGCCCCCCTGTTATCTTCCGAACCAATAACCGCACCGAGATGCGCAAGGGAACAATCGAAAGCTCTCAATGAGACGCACGTAAAACATACGTGAAATGTTCAAAATAAAGTCACATGTCAGGTCACGGTCAGGTGAAATGTCAAAATCGAGGTATTTGGGTTGATTTGCTATACTTTCCATTTACAGCCTTATATTGCGACTATTATGGCACAAAGTGCTCTCAGAGGTATAATACATCTTCCGCATAAGGGAAATTGAGATTGTAAGCAAAGGTCAAGCCGTCAAGGGTAGGTCAGAAAATATAACTATTGGCAAAAGGTCTACGAAAGACATGCGACACATGTTTTATGGGTTATTTTGCCCGTATAATTTGATAGTAGTAGCCAATTTTACACCCTGACCCCATATAATGACCCTTAGGCGAAGTTCAAGTCAAGGTCAGGTTCCATAAGGTCAAAATTTGAAATTGATTAGTATAAATAAAAAAGTGATGTTTCTAGACCAGTTTTGTCTAATAAATACAGTAGTGGCATTTATTTGTCTGTATCTGGTAATTAAAAGCCATAAAATGCAATTGCATGCCCTTATAAGGAGATCCGATCAAAACATGTATTGTTTTCCTGGCATTTACACCTTCAAACACCATATCACCCCTCAAAAAATGCCCATCACCCCTGGATTTTTTCGGTTGAAACTGCAAGAGTCGCGCCATCATCTTTTCTTGTATTTGTATGATCAGATCCCTACTTTGGCAGATATGGCCAAAGTTAGGGTCGGCGATCTCAATTTCGGCACTCGCAACAGCCTCAGCGATCTAAATTTTGATTCGCCACCTGACTTCACGATCTAAAATTGGATTAGCTGGCTGACGACCGATCTAAAAATGTATTTCACGCTGTGGTCGTTGCGTCGCGGAATCAATATTTAGATCGTCATTTACAGTGGAATAAGGGCAATTGCCGAATCTGGTCACATTTATTATTCCGATATATTGATGGACAACATATTCTCCAACACTTTTTAACCTCCGAGTATGCGTATGTTGCTCCGAATTGGCCTAATGACATAGGCCTCACAGTTTGATACTGCATATATGCCCAAATATGGGCATAACTAAATCTAAAAATTGATTGATCTATTTTTGATCTCCTCTCTGTAGTTTGCCCAACTGACATGTTGAGAGAAGACGTAAAATGGATGCAACATAAGGTACGGAACGTTTCACGTCAATATCTACAATAGTCTTTAAGACTTGAGAAACTGCACCCCCCCCCCCCCCCCTCCCGGGCACGGGTTAAGGAAGAGGCATATTTGACCCGTTTAATTGACATATTGGATTTGCGCCCCTCTGGACCATGCCGTCCCTGTCACCGAGGAAATATGCCGCCCTCGGGCCTGAAGCCCTCTGCCTTAGAAAATACTGGATCCGCCACTGGGCATCACCCACCAGGTGGTTTTCGTCGGCTTTTACGAGCAGTAGTTACACAATTAGTTAGGCAATTGTTTACGATTACCTCCAAACTTTGGTGCCGAGTATTTGGACGTTAAGTGCGTATGCATATGCGTAATGTATTTTGCTCGTGCATTTTAAAATGCATGTTATTTTTAGATAATCAAGATGGAAGCATTATCTTAAAAGGTCTCTGATGATCTCCAGAAGCAGGACACGGGAGTCGGGACATGGGGCATGGGACTCTGGACACAGTGGACACAGAAG